>JANTOP010009961.1:0-15564 GCA_027564815.1 Symmerus nobilis
ATCCATCCATCAACTATTAAGTGGATAACTTCCTACTTAACCGGTCGTACTCAATATGTCAAAATAGGTTCCGATAATTCATTTAATTTTCAGGTTTTGTCTGGCGTTTCACAAGGTAGTCACCTTGGGCCTCTTTTGTTCACTATATTTATAAATGACTTACCTACAGTCCTGGATAGTTCGTCGTGTTTTTTATATGCTGATGATGCAAAATTTTGTAGAGTTATATCTGATTCGTCTGACTGTGTCTGTCTTCAAAATGATATTAAGAATTTATTAAAATGGTGTAATGTAAATAATTTATTTTTGAACATTAATAAATGTCGTATTGTATCTTTTTTTCGTTCCCGTTCTTCATTGACGTACATGATTAACAATGACAATTCTTTAACAAGAGTTTCTTCTATACAAGACTTAGGTGTTATATTTGATCAATATTTAACGTTTCAATTGCATATTGACTATATCGTATCCAGAGCTTACTCCATGTTAGGTTTTGTGAAGAGAATGGGAAAGATCTTTTATCCTTATACGCTTAAAGTCATATATTGTTCCTTTGTTAGGTGTCATTTAGAGTATACTTCCGTTTTATGGTCACCACACTATGCTATTCATAAACAAAGAATTGAATCGGTACAGAAGCATTGCGTAAATTGGGCTGGGCCGATAGATTTCATTTGCCTCCTTATATAAGCAGATGCTTATTACTAGGATTGTCCACACTTGAGCGAAGACGTAACTTAGCTGCTTTTCTATTCGCACAAGATATTTTATCGGGTCGACTAAACCGTCCTTATCTATTAGGAAAACAGTTAATTGTGGCTCCGAATAGAATGCTTCGAGGTTACTCAATTTGGAACAAGGTTCCCTAGCACTAACTTTGGTACTTTCACTCCATTGAACAAAATTGCTTTTGCGGTAAATTATGCTAAATGTTGCTATGACGTCTCCCTCACCAGAGAGACATTAAAACAGTCTTTGAACACCCATTATTTTTTTTTAAACAGATTGCCCGTGATTAGATGAGCGGGGAGCGATATTAAATTTAATTGATAAAATTTGATATTGTGATTAGTTTAACTAAGTTATATAAATCGATTTTCTGGTTAAGTTTACTGCCATTTGTGTCAAAATTTAAATATTTGTAATATAAGTCAGTTGGGTCATTAGGGTATGTTGGCCATTTAAATAAATAAATAAATAAATAAATAAAAAACCTGCCAATTGCTTGCTCCATGCTAGCCACCCACACACACACACACACACACACACACACAGACGTAACGGTGCGGCTCCCTACCGTACATGTGGATATTAACACGCTCAGGTTTATTTCCACATGAAATCTAAGGTTACGAAAAAATGTACAGCAAGCCCTACAATAAACGGCATGAGCAAAACCGGACCATTACAAGCTTTCTAGAAATCAGAATAAATTACGTCAATTGACTACCGAGGAAATTCGAGGAAATTGTATCCCCCATTTCGGAAAGCTAATACATTTTAATCAGAAGATAATGGAGGCCACTTATCTTTTGGAATAAAATCTATAGTCGGAAAGTTGGAATCAAATTCGGTTCGCACAAACGTTGTACCGATAATGCAATATAAGCTGGATGTTCATCTTGTTGCCGCAGTAAATAGTAATTGTTAAACTAAATCTTCTTTTTTCAAGCTCAAGCTTGAGTATGTAAGGTCGTCGACCCTGAATCCATCCAAAAGTGATACCCAAAAAAATCGAAACCACCTCCCATCCCTTTTAGGCAATCTATGCACCTTCCGTTGAACTACCACCGTGTTTCAGAACTTTGTACTTATCTGGCAGAGAATTAATATAAATTGTTCACCGAAACACCCCGATAAGAGACTCTTTCATATTATGGTTGATTTATCGGCGTGTTAAAATAAGCGAAGCGGTTTAATAACCATATGCCCCTTTCGCACCATTCCGTAAATTTAATGGGTCGTATTCGTGTTTGCCATATAATTAATTATTAAATTGTTGGATTAAAACATTCTTGCAATTATTTGCAACAAGACACCAAAAAAGAATCTACTGATAAATCAATTTGCAACATCAATTTACGTTCATTTATGTTTTTATATAATCAGTCATCTCATCGGAACGATTTTTCATCGGTACCTCAATGGATATTTTAGAAACCTATAGGTAGATGCTTCGACAATTGGCCGATATTTATAACCGCCACGACCGAATAACGGTAGTGTGAAAGAGCTCTAAGACTAGCCGGTACAGTTCAGTAAGTAAAGTTAAATCACATCATAAGTATCGGCAAACTTTAGTGCCAAGGAACATTAAAATTTAGACTAACTTCTTTGGTGCTTCCGGCATTAAAAAATCTATCGTCCAACCAAAGGTATTTTGAAATTTCTACAATAAATTGATTGAAAGGCTATTAATGGTTTTCATATTCTTGCTACTGATGCCATAGTTCAATACATGATATTAAAAATGGCATATGTGGATATCTCTGCTCGTAACGTTCATGAACGTCCTACCCTAAGTTTGTAATCCAAGAGATGTTATCTTTCAGCGACGAACCTACTTCTATCTCCATGGCAATTGAATGGGCAGTTAATCGAAAAATATTCATTGATAATAATCATTTTCTTATTATTTTCTTATTATTTCAGTAATTTTGCCAGTTTGCCCGACAATCTCAGCGACTGTGTGGCCATAGCAAAAAAGTCCTAAACGAAGATGAAGTTACTCAGTTCCCTCTGTAAACCGTTATTTTATTTGCCCGTTTTTTTTATTTTGTTGACGTTTGTTAAAAAATAAAAAAAATAAAATTGATTGAATTGAAAAATGAAATGAATACAGATGAAGGAAATTTATTTTTGATGAATATGTTTGTTGCAGAGTTAGTGGACCAAGAGGCCATAGCGAATACCAGCCAAGAATTGCGACTGCAAAAGCACAAATTGGTAATACTGGAGTCAAATTTCCACTGTTTCTATATTATTATTTTCCTTTATTATTTAATAAATTCCACCTAACAATGGACATTTTTTTAACCAAATATTTGCCCCTTTGCTTTCATGTGACTTGTCTTTGCTCGTAGGAGCAAACATGATCAAGCAAGCAGAACCACTTTGCTGAGATTCAATATTTACCCAAAAAATATTTGGGCAGCAAATGTTTTAGAGCACATTTGTAGCCAAATATTTGCCATTCACACGTAACAACAAAGATTTTCCCAAATATTTACTATTTTTTTGGCAAATATGTTCTACCTGAGTACGTAAGGGGTCAATTCCCAACCTCGAAGACATTATTCACAAATTTTTTTTTCATAGAAGAGTTTATTTTATTACTTCCTACTTTTTTTTACATCAAAGAAGACTCTTTACATCTTAGACTGCTACAGAAAATTATATTTGTTTTATATTAATGGAAAATCTCGCTGGTATGGCTGCGTGAAATTGCCACTATTTGAATCCGGCAGACACGATAACTCAACTTTGGAGCTTCTGAAAAAAAAATTCAAAGAGATTACACTACTAAACAAGATTTTCCACCACGAATGGTGATAACATTTTCTATTGTAGAATTTTCCGTAGAATCCGAATATCCTATTGGTTTTTCTCGATTGGCTCCAAATTTCCATATAAATGGCAAAATTCAAAAAACTGCACTTTGGAGGGCACATACCTCACATTAATGCTTATCTAAATTTTAATTGTCAGCCAATCAGTTTCAAATTTTTGTATGTTATAGAGAAGAGTCAGACGAAAATTTTAGGGTATAATACGTGCCAATAATATTAGTGATATTGCTGTTATGATCGAAAGTAAGTAAAACAAATTTACCTTTTTCGTTTTTTTCAAACAAATTTCAACTTTGAAGCCTATGTCTGAAAATGTTTTATATGTGTGAACAAAAGTTAGCACCCCTATCTTACAGAGCAATTCATTACGAAAATTTTAAGCATATATATGACTATAGAAAAGTCATAATTTACGAAACTATAGCATTTTTTTTACAAGCATTTATGTGAGATATGTGCACTCAAAAGTGCAGTTTTTTGAATTGTGCCAATTATATGGAAATTTGGAGCCAATCTAGAAAAACCATTAGGATATTCGGATTCTACGGAAAATTCTACTATAGAAAATGTTATCGCCATTCTTGGTGGTGAAACTTTTCCAAAATTTGCAGAGTTGTGTTATTGAAGAGCAAACTTGTCGCTATGGTCCAAACCAAAAACATCCACATCTGCGGTTAAAAAAACAATTTGAAATATTCGACCTCTTTTTTCAACGTGCATTGTTTAAAAAAATGGATTAAATATTAATGCATAATCATAATCCTGGTTTCGACGATAGCTACACATGTGTAGGACATACCATAAAAATTTCAGTTAGATTAGTCTAACAGTTTATTTTTTAAGGATGTCCGCCAGGTCGAAAAACGTCGTTTTGAGAATAACGCGATTTACTTTTATTTTCTCGACAATAATATATGAATACCCTACCATTATTTCGCATTTTTCGATCTGTTCTTGAACTTCCTGGCCAAAATTGTAGTTTTTATATCAATTCTACGTATGTTTACTACAACAATCTGTGGTATTTTGAAAATAAATCTCTTGAAAAAAAAATTGGGAACTGACCCCTTAACTTAAATCAGTAAAATTAGATATAGTACCAAAATAACGGTGGCTATAATTGCTATAAAATGGGCAGCCAATAGCGATTAATATTAATTTTATTATTAAAATTAGTAATTAATTGTTTTTAATGCATGAACGATACTATACCAAATTTATTAATTACCCTGTATCCCTGTGAATATCAATGTGAACTTACCTTAAATCTGGTTGTGGTCCCATTTTTTATATTATGCGTAAAATCAGCTGTCTCAAATGGAATTATGAATGAATTAATTTTTTAATTAGAGTTATTTTGATTCCGCTTGAAAATGAAAATTCTATGCCAAAATGTGGGATTATCTAAAAATGGAATTAAATATAATTATTTTATTTAATTAATATATAAAATCATGCAAATTGGTAACATTAATACAGATGCATACGCTTATCCTCTATTTAGAAATGTCCACTTAAGCATCCCATTGTCAAGTGGTAGTGGAAGCAATGGGAAGACCTACCTGACACGTGGAAATTTCTTATATTTCCACTATGGATGCGATAATTTTAACGATGTGGTATGTTGAGATTTCGAATATATATTTTATCCAAGCAATCTTTTATATAATTTTAGGGTTGGGGTTGTGCCTATCGAACCCTACAATCGGTCTGTTCGTGGATCATAACTACTAAGCCAGACGTGCGAGATAAATTCGTGCCCAGTGTACGGGATATCCAATCGACATTGGTCAGTATACAGGATAAACCTGAATCATTCATTGGATCTAAGGAATGGATTGGAGCGCTAGAAGTTTTTTATGTAATCGACACATTATATGATACCCCGTGCCGTATCGAACATATACCAAAATCGAATCAGATCAAACGGTATGCAGGAATTTTGAAAAATTATTTCGAAGAATATGGTGGTTTGGTTATGATGGGTGGTGATGTAGATTCGGCTTCAAAGGCAATTGCTGGCATCCATATAGCTAATAATGAAGCATACCTACTGATAATAGTACGTTCAGTTTATCGATTAAAAATATTAAATTAATTAAATTATTTTGTAGGATCCCCATTTTATTGGACAACCGAAATCGATTGATGAGCTCATAAAGAAAAATTTTATACGATGGCAACATACATCCGATTTTGAAAATAGTTCATTTTATAATTTATGTTTACCACAAATTAAATTTAATTGTTAAATTTAAATTCAGACTTACCAATAGTAACCGTTACTTATTTAAGTATTCAACATCCCCATACCAATAACAAATTGTACAATATTACTTAATAAATTGGATTATTCAAAGTTGAATACTCCTAAAGAGGTTTTAACAGATTTGATATTCAAATTTAAAAATCCGATGAAAATATTTTACAAATAATAGTACAGTAAAACCTCCCTAAACTGCTATTCTAATATTTTAGGTGTCCAAATTTTTCTATTATAAATGCACGGCAAAAAATTGACGTAAAATACATTTGATTATGTTTAGAATTAATCTAGAGCTAATATAGGATTTTAAAGTAAACCTATCTATATCTAGAAAGTTGCTAAGCGCGCACCTTTCAATGTACCTTACCTAAAAAGTGATATCATGACGTAGAGAAGATGTACGTACGTAAGGTAAGGTAACATAAATTTAAAGTAAGTTCGCTAGGAAACGAAGCTTTAGTATTGCGATTTTGAACGTAAGGATTATTTATTAGAATTGAATTAAAAATAGGTGTTTTCAAAAATTTTCAATTTCGTTAAAGGACCGATATCTGACTAGAAAACAGATTTCAAAACGTAAAAAATTAAGTTTGAAACTTAGAGATTTCTTTGAGCTTACAATGTATTGAGAAGCTTTTGGAGAAAATTCCATATTTTATAATTAAATAAATCGAATAAAAATTAGATTCCAAACTTAAGATTTTAATTTTAAGCTTTCAATGAGCATCCGAGATTTGTACAGCTTCTTTTTGGAAAAAATTGAAATTGGATAGATAATAGATTTTAAGACGTAAAAAATTGAGTTGGAAACTTAGAGCTTTCGTTGAGTTTTTAATAGTTTTGATAAGCCTTCTGCGAGAATCCCAAATTTCATTTAAATTTAATGAATTAGATAAAAATTCTAATCCAAAGTATACAAAATGACATTTTAATGTTGAGCTTTTAATGAGCTTTCTAGATTTTTTATACATTTTTTTGGAAAAATTTGAAACTTCGTAAAGGATCGTTATCTGGTTGGAAGTTAAATTTTAAAACGTTAAAAATTAGGTTCGAAAAATAAAGCTTTCTGGGAACATTTAAGTTTCTCCAGAGCTTTTGCTCGAAAAGTTTAGTTTTGATATTTTTATATTTTTCCTCAACTAATTTATAAACTACCTGCATCATTACATTCTTTTGGATCCGAAGAAAATTATCGGGAAATCCGGATCAAATGTCGCAGATGTCCGATATTCAAATTTCAAGGCGCGGCCCTTTAGGAATTTTTTATTTTTCTTAGATAAATTTCAACTTTCCGGAAATATTTAATTTTTGTATTTTACCTAACTGTCAAAGCAACTTTCTGCGTTTTTACTTTTTTTTCCGGCCGAAGATACGCATATGATAATTCGAATATTCTGCACACCTTATGGGATGGCCCTAATAATTATTAATCAGATGTAGGATCATCTAGGATCGAGGTCAGATCTAGGATGGCCACAGTCCTTTTTTCAGCCTATTTCCTAATATTTACAACGTCTTTTCTGTCTTATCCCGAATTTTCCAATTTTTCGGGCAATTTTTCTAATTCTTCTTTTCCTAAAAACCTTACTACTCAGACTATTACGAATATTAAAGAAAAAAAAATTAGCCATTGGACCAAATCGGTCCAGCCGTTCTCAAGTGAAGCGCTTACCAACGAACAACATTTAATTTTTTTATATAGATTACTAACTTCCTCTAACTATTCCCTTAACTGTCCCAAATTTGTTGAACTAAACCTACAAACCCGTGCAAAAAAGATATATTTCCAAGATTTCAGATTTACTAGAATTTAGAAGTTAACTATTCCAAATTCAATGATATTTACACATATACTCAACGACACATCTGTTATATAATTATATTCTAATAATATTTTCATTTTTTTCCCATATTCAATATTGAAATATTTAAAATAATAAAAGATAGATTAATAAAATGAGCCGTTTAGTTATTTAAATAAAGAAATATGTACTTATTATATTTTATTCATAATCTGGTTTATTAGAATAAAATAAAAATGTGTTATTTTTTCTTTATAGTTTCTAATAAAGGCCATAAATCGTTAATTTCATGTGTTAATATTTTCTTTTTCAATGAAAATGAATTATTTAATTTTTAATTTTTAATAAATATAATTAATAATTCGTACTTTTATTGCAATTTTCTGGTTATTTTTTTCATCTCGAAATGTTATCATCTATTTTGGTGAATGTGAATTTAAATTTTTCTATTGCTTGATATGTGTTAACATAATTATTTATTTAAATCCAGAAGAAATTCGAAAATTAGGATTCATTAAGGGCTCTATTTAAATCTAATATTCCTTTACTTTGGATAAAAACATCCTCTTAATGAGCGCACTTAACTTTAATTCTTTTAATTTATTGGAAGATAATGGGATAGATGTATTGTTAGTTTATTTTTCTTTTTAATATTCGATTCTCTTATTATTTATTTAAGTTGAATTTTCTTAACGTTTCTTTATTTAAAAATTTTGAAAATGGATTTTTAGAAATCAGCAGAAATTCTTTTTACTTTACGGAAACTTTTAGCAAATTAATTTCCAAAAATATAACTTAATACTGTTTATATTTTCATATTTATATACCCAATTCATTTAATTATAGGTTTAAGAATATGTAAAAAATAAAATGGAAAAATATAGTTGAATTTATAAGAGAATTTTACTTATAAAATTTCATTTGTGTAAAATATTATATAGAACAATATTTAATTTACAGAATATTATTAAGTCATCGGATAAAATGAAGATTTAACATTTATCAATTAAGTTCCATCCGTGATGACTATCTTTTACTAATTTTTTGTTCCGTATTTATTCGTTCGGATAATGAATTTGCATACATCCACGATTCACCAACTGATTTAAAATACTAAAAATATATTAAAGTCAATTAAAATTATGGGATGGCTCTTGAATGAAATGAAATGTCTACCTTTGTATCCCAATCTTTACCATTGTCCTTACGTTCCTTGGCCGAATCTCGTTGTGTTTGTTCAATTTGACTTTTAGCGTTTGTGGCTCGTTCGATATCGTTTAGCCTAAACAATTAATTAACAATATTACCAATACATTTTTACTACGAATATTAATTATTAAACCTTAAGCCAGCTGTAACCTCCATCCATATTTTCCGTGATTCGTTATCAGTTTGTTCAGCAATAGGCCGAACAATTTTTTTATAAATCGGTATACTATTAACATCAACAAATACTTCGGATTTCTGTCAAATAAAAATATTTAAAATATTTAAAAAAAAAGGGTAACCCTGGTCATTCTACCTGTTTCATTCCGTCATTAATTTTATATTCCATCAGTCCACTCCATTCACCATTTACGCTCATAAATGATTTTTTCTCATTCGGAGCATAAATCTAAAATAAAATTAAAATGAATTGATTAATTATCAAATTAAAATCGAATAAATTAAGAACTTACTTCAGCCGTTATTCGATTACGTTTCCCTCCATAAAATGGTTTCGTCAGAAATTCAATATCCGCATGATAACCAGTTTTCGGACATTGAATCGTTACCGAACCACCCAGTTCAACCCATGGTACGGTTAATATCGATCGTCCATATCCATTCGGGAATGTTAGAATATACTCCTCATTTCTATCACATAACGTTACAATACCCTGACCAATATTATGGACGCCAATCGATAAGCCTAAAAATTTCGATTTTGTCCAGACGTGGGCAGCGAAGCAAATTTTCTTACTAACATGTTCAGCATAAAATGCTGAAACTATCAACGGAAATATTATAAATTATGTACAAAATGAAATAGTTTAATTTTACTTGGGGGATGATGAGATACTTGTTCGGCAATAAATGTCAATTGATCTTTATTACACCATGGTACTGGTCCATCTTCTACCGTACTATTATTATTCGACTGTTCTACCGGTATATCCCAATGGCACTGAAATATTTCACCTAAAATTGGATTGTATGGTTTCTTTGCAACAACACTTTTTCGGCCGGCATGGTACGAACTTAAGTACCATCGAACCACTTGAATCATCCGATCACGGGGATCTCCCAAATCGGCGATTCTAAAAACAAAAATAATAATTAAGTATTATTTCTGTTTTATAATATATCTCATTTCGTTTCGGTAAATTTTACTTTATAAATAAATCTGGATGTGCAAAATAATCGGCATACATTTCTAACAATGATCGCCGTTCTAATATAAATGTTGGTAGTACGACTTTCGTTAAATCCATACCAATTTTCACTTGGGACAATAAATGGGTCACCACATTACCATATTCCATTGACAAATCCATTTCGGATTCATCTTCGTACAATACTAAAAATAAAATGATTAAAAACAAATAAATAAATAAATAAATAAACATATTTACAGTCATAATCCAATGATCCATCGTTTCTATACGGTAAAAATGTATCTTTCTTCGTACCCTTTGAAGATTCTTCCAGGATTGATTTAGGATCATTGGCTGTTCGGGTGTTCGATGTTGATTCGGATGGTATCGGTTCTTGTTTGGGAAACGTTTCAACAATCGATCTGACATTACTAGAACAATTAATACAATTTATTAATATTGAAAGACACATTACTCCGACCATCACCTTTCGGTACAAGTATCTGTAGAAATTTTACTAAGCAATTGAGGGAATATTGATTCTGATGAGAATTGGATACCCATCTATAATTTTATGATCCCCTAAGAGGGGAGGCTTGGTGAACAGAGGTACATGTAGGACGTCTGTATATATTTTTTGACGAAATAATCAGGATTTCATTTTTAGAAAACAAATTTAGATTACTTAAAATTTCTCAACGAAAATAAATAAAATAAAAATTTCAATAGAATGCAATAAAATGGAATGAGTTACTGAGTTTAAAATCTAATTTCTTGATGTTCAAAACTCTGCAATTCAGCAATTTAAAAAATTTAATCAAAAAAGTATGAAACTAACCATAATCCTTTTCCTAGGCAATTTTGTAAAGTAATACCTAAGACAAGCCCAGATTGATAGGCAGAAAATTAGGCATTCCATTTCTTGGGATATGAATACTTTGAGAAATAATTGTCGAATTGGTTGTTAAATGACAGAATTACTTAGATAAAATATGAATCCTGAGAAATTTTATATAAGATAGAAATTGTAATTTTCGTGTAAACGTCCTAAATTTTGAATGAAGTATTTTGTATATGTCAAGGAATATACATGAAAATTTGCTAGATATAATAGGTTAATGCTAGGAATTTGTAGGGATTGATGGCAATTTCAAATTGTAAGTTAAATACTAGTTGCGATGAATTTTCCCAATGCTACATTGTATTGTATACACTATGGATGTACCAGATTCTAAAACATAAATCGCCTATTAGACTTCTTCAGACTCTGTTCGCCCTGCCCTGCCTATTTCCAACTATTCCTGACTTTAAACCAGTAAAATGTCGAAAACAAAATCGAAATATTCGAGAAAATTAAAGAAGAAAATCGAGAGTAATGGGAAAAGATCAGAAAGTCGTTAAAAAGTTGGGGAATTTTTGAAAAAGGCAGGTACAACTAGGAAACGGTCAGAAAAAGTCTGAACAAGTCGGCAATGGGTCGGAAAATAAAAATAAAATCCCGAAGATGTCAGTAAATATTCAGGAAGTCATTAAAATATCACAAAAAATAATAAAAATAATTTAGGAAAGCTCGGGAAACTCAGGCAAAAATCTATAGATAATCAGATGAAATTCACTGAATTTATAAAACTCACCGAGCAATTTGTTTGAAATCACTAAAGTTTGAAAAATTTTGGTAAAATCCGCAATAATCTGGGAAAAATCAGTTGAAAATTCGATAAGATCTCGGCAAAAAACTCTACACAAGAAAAAATCTAGAAAATGTCCCCAAAAATCGGGAAAAAATCGAGAAAATCCGAAAGTACTTAGGAAAAAGAGAAAGATTAGTCTAAAAGCCTTCTATCTTGATTTTTGCCCATAGCTTGGTGTGTACCAAATTTAATTTTCATTTTACTCCGGTAAAATACTATGGTTGCTTAACTCTTCAGACACTATTCGATCTTTTCCAAATTCCTTCTTACTTTACCAGTCTTTTTATAAAGTTTTCTCGATTTATTCGACTTTTTGCGACTCTTCTTGACTTTTCTTATACGAGTATAAATTCCTGATTTCTAATTTGCTCTTATTACTGATATTTTTCTACTTATTTCAGAATTGCTATTTATTTGATTTTTTTTTTAAACTTTTAACGAATCTTATCGAATTTTTTCTTAAAATTTTTCGTCACTTATATCGACTATTTTTCGACTTTACTCTAAAAGTTCTATTCAAGTCAACAATAATTCCAGCTACGTCAAGGATTTTGATTTAGATTGACACATCTGCGCGAAATCGAGAGGAAATGAGGCCCCCATAAGAATAAAATCTAGAGACTATACCAATTCCATGGAGGAGTCATAACGGGATGCACCACGAAAGATGAAATAGAAATTTCCCTACAAAGGCAATTTTTTTTGAAACTTTTTTAATTATCTTCTTTGCCAAATTTTAGATATAAATTTTGATTTGAATTTTCTTTGCAGATTATTTGTAACATTTTGAATTTTTTTCGTCGTAATCGAGGGAGGAGAATATTTTAAATGATTAAAATTTCTGGGCGATTTATCAAATATTTTCTTATATTTAATAAATCTAAATTTGAAATTCTAGAACGGCAAAGTCCGTTTCAGAGAATTTCACCAAAATTATATTGTACTAGCCGAACTACTACTTCATATAATATAATTAGACAAATTTTCAATTAATTTCACCAATTTCGCATTCGCGAAATATATGAATCCTAACATATCGTTATATTTCAAAAACTCTTCATTTCAGCGTCCGCCTCTTTCAATTACAGAAATAAATATTAAGACAAATAATCTAGATTGATTTGCAGAATTGATTGCATTGCAAAATTGCCCGGATAGGGCGGATACCGGGTAATTACATGTACGTACATCACTAGTATACACCATTCTCGAATTTATTAAATTTTGTTGGCATTCAAATAAAATTAAAAATAAAAATAGTAACTGCTATTTAATATTAAAATAATCCTGCTATTTTTAATGAATATGGATTTCTTGATTTAACAATTTAAGCTACCAGAATCTGATGGTGAATTATTATTCAAAAGTTTTCAATTTCGCACCAATATTCCCACAAAATGTACATTAAGGCTTTAATTAATTAATTTGTTTCATATTTTTTAATATGGGAAATTTAACTTTCTGATATTTAAATTGTTATGGGAATATTTCTTTTTTTTTGGGATATATTAATTCCCGTCGCTGCCACTCTCTACATGGCGTCAATGTACAAAATATTAAGACTTTGTATCCAAGAAACAAAGTTCTTATTATTTACTAGGATTATTTAGAAGAAAAAAATACAATTTACAGAAGTTTAAAAATATAATTAACATTTATTTGATTAATTTGTTTCCTTAAATAAACTATGTTACTGCAAGACACTGCATCCTTATAATTAACTTTTCAATAACCAGAATAATGCCACATGCATCAATATTTTCCTTCATGTTCCTTTATTTTCATTTATGATCTGCACTGCAGGAAGTACTAACAATTCTGTCTGCAGGGAGCATTTTAAAAGATATTTTATGTCTTGCTTGACTTGGTTAAAAATCATGTCATTAATTAATTAGTCTGCGACTATACAGTATTCCTCCGATATCAAATCGTTTTCTCAAGTTGGGCACAATGCATTTTGGAGGAGGTTTAATCAGAGTGTGTTTGGAAAGCTCGACCTGAAGTAAAATAAAAATATATTATTAAAATAATTGGAATTATATGTTTTTAATTTACCTGACCTTTAATTTCAGATGTTCAGGTCTAATGGGCATTATCCGGTGAGAAACATACCGCCACCAATCATCAGGTTATCAGGATTTATCTGCGGCTCTAAGAGCTCCTTCAGTTGTACCGATCTCTCCTACAGTGTCCCATTGAAGAAGATCGATACTTCGCCATCATTATTTTCTGGATGAAATTACTTACTTCACCATGACGAATATTCAAATATAGATACTTAGATATATTACATCACCAAATTTAAGAATTTAAGAACTTTTACACTGATAATTTTGTTATTTGAATTTCCCCGTTTATTTGTTATATTTATTTATTTATTTTTTATGTGATGTTTCTGGAGTTTTTAGTATCTTCTCGTCGGGCTTGCGGTTTAAATGTGACCTAGAACCGATATGTAGTACCGGTCAAAATTTTAGCTTCGATAATTTGTAAATATAACCCTTCTTGTACTCTTTAGTTCTCAAACGTATTTCATTTAACATTTTACGAGATATTTTGGCGCACTATTTACCACATATACGATTCCTTGCCAATTCGATTCTATAATATATACATGATTTATCACTTAAGGCGAATTTAAAGAATATTGCAATATGACGCAAAATATAGGTAATTAATTCCCTATTAAGATTTTGGGTAATTCGAAAAAAAACAAAACCATAAAAATCAGATGATTTTCGAAGAAGAAATATATTGTGGTTGGTAAGATATTTATTTCTATTACCCAAATTATGACGAAATTTGGTTAAAATAAATAATAAAAAAACCCCCGAAACCAAAACAACATGAAAAAAAACCTTATAAATTATGCAGGATTATTTATAGCCTTAATGCAAACCTTAAACTTGGTCTTCGTAAGATCCATTTCTCAGATATTGTGCGGAACATTTTTTCTCTTTTCTTTTTATTTTTATTGTTATTATTTATTTTGCATTTAATTATAATTTAATTAAAATAATAGTATAAATAGGAAGAAAAATTATTTTTATCACATCTGAATTAATTATGATTTATAAGCGTAAGTAAAATTGGGCCGTAACATATTTCTTTTTTTGTCTCAACAATTTACGTATACGAACTGGTAATTGTAATAGTAAATCGAATACATTACATTAATAAATAATTATTGTTAATAAGTTTATAGTAATAACCATTTTTATTCATTGGTGGGATCAAAATATTTGTATAGTTTGACATTTTTATTTATTGAAAGCTTTTCTATTTTCCAATATTTTTGTTCATTGCGCATGTAATAATTTTCTTAGAATTTTCTTACATTTATTGAAAAATAAAAAGAACTCATCTCATCTCGTTTATTACATGGAAATCAAGTTTAATTTTATAATGTTAAGTTATATCAGTAGATATGAATTTCAAATACACTGTCGTATAGTAGAAAACCACCTTAAGTGATATCATTGTATAATGTATATCATCATAGTAAAATAAATAGAATAATATCGTAGTTTTTCGACTTGGACTTAACATGTCCAAGTCAAGTATACATAATTGCAGAAAAAAAAAATTGAAAGTCAGTAAAACAAAACTCAAATCAAACATTAAAATATTAAAATTATATCGGTAGTATTATAAACCAAAATTGGCAGTAAAACTGATGTCAGGTCCAAAATAAATCCTCACGAGTTTGAAATCTTGGTAGCATTTTTTTTCAAAAACACATAAAAATTGCTAACACATAACTAGACAAATTACTGTACAAAATAGACACTATATTCTGTATACACTAATCCAGAGTTTTCCAAACTGTGGGGCGCGATGATCTTGTAGGGGAAAAAGGGGGGGGGGGGGGGGAGA
>JANTOP010009972.1:0-15560 GCA_027564815.1 Symmerus nobilis
ATCCAAATCGCTTATAAAATTATGGATCCGAATTATTTTACTCAGAAATAAAAATACACTACGTTTGGTTCTCTTTTGTTTCTATTCTCATTGCTATGACGTATGTTTAGAACTAAAAGACCGCAGAATTATGCATTAACAGTTACATGAAAAATTTATTCATGTTAAACATTTATAACTTTGCCACTGAACAAATTTCTCTCGTTTATTGGATTTTTTTCAAAACCGGTTTTTAATTGTTATTTTGAGTAAAAGGAGGGTTCGATGTAAAGGCAGGTATATAATACACAAATGTATGCAATTGTTAATAAAATGTAAATTTGTATGCAATTGATATAAAAGGGCTGGAGTCTGGTTCATTGTTAGACCATTTCATAATAAATCAAATAATATGAAGATCCGTTTGAATTGCTGACATTTCGATTATAGCCCAATTGTCCTTTCATCCAATGTCGCTGTAAGCGAGTTTTGCTATAAAAATTTTTTTTATTTCTCTGCGAAAAATAAATGTTCGGATTACCAAACATTTTGAATTTCGTATTGTTTTTCATTTTCATTTCAATTTTTCTCTTTGGAAAACAAAACCGTGAAAACAACATGGAAAAGAATTAACGCATACATTTTGTGAAACCGTGAAACGTGAAATACGAAACAAGAAATATGAATAGTCTGTTCCCGGCTTTATAGTTCAACCGACTGAAATTTCATATAGTATTTTATTAAATAGCTAATTTTAACGACAAATTATAACGATTCCTTTTCTAAATGATGAAAATTAATATCTATTTTCAAAGAATCCGTCCATATATGACCCTATCACCAAATAAAGAAAATGTCCCTATGCTTAATTCTAATTTATAGTAAGTCGGTCACTGTTGGACGTGGTACAGATTATGCAGAGAAAATCGTTTTAATATAATAATAATTTTATTCAATTTTATTAATTTAACAAAAACTAATTTAATTAGCTGCATTATTACGACCATTCACAAAACTTTAACATCTTTTGTCGCTAATTCTTTGAGTTGTGATTATAACTAATTTTAGTAAACTTTCAGTTTGCTTTTAGTATACAATTTGTAACCTTATAAATAGCAATTATAAATATTAACATAAATAGTCTTAGAAAAGTTTACATTAAATTACTGATGTAATATTAAATAATTTTAATCGTTAATATTGAATTTAGTTCGTATTTGCTGTTGTACATTATTGACATCAACTTTGTAGTTGCTTGAACATTGTGAATCGGCCACACTGCGGCCATCACCTTCATCACGTCGAGATAATTCGGAGTATGGGCTACATTTTGTACCTTCAATTTTTCGATTTTCCTCACATATTGAGTTAATATGATTTTGTCTTTCCAATATGTCGGCTGTCGTTAGATCGGACGCCTTTATAATATTTGGAGTAACATTGCATAGCCAAGGTTTCGAGATTTGTTTTTTGGTCATTGTTGACATGGTCATTTTACAATTACATGGTACATCATTTGTTATCATCGCATTGCAAAATTTACACGATTCGTTTGTTACAGTTGCTATAGTAGTTATAGTTGTCGAAGCGGTCTCCTGAAGTGGTTCTTCTATGACATCTGACAAATGCATTTTTGATAAAGTGTTAATTGTGGACACCGATTTGCTTTCGTTATCATGATAGTTATTTGTTAAAAGTAGTTTCGATAATGGTGGAGCCAGTCCAAGTCCAAGATTCCGTTCATGATAAACTTCCGAAATTGTTGGTGTCATTTCCCGATTCATATGCCTTAAAATTGAATCTTGAATATTCTTATTTTGTTTCTGTTCCTTTGCTGGTGCTGACTTAGCTACGGCCATTTCTACAGGATTTGACTCCATTAACGATGTTTCTTCTGTTTCAGTAGAAGAATAAAATAAAGCATTTGCTACAAATGCTGAATTACCTTCATCGATACGTGGTGCAGAAGATAATGATTTTCGAGATGATGACATTGACGATGATGTTAAGATTGTAGATGGTGCTAATGTATTGACTACTTTCATATTACTTCGTTTAAGATTTAATCGATCCATAATTCCGATATGATCAGTAATTTTGCGACCTATAAATTGTTGCTGAAGTTTCTGGTGGGTCATTTTTGATCGACCCCTTGTTGCTGTATTTAGTTGATGTCCGATAGTTGTCATTTCAATACCCCGTTCGAAATCTGAATCAGAACTTGTTGATTCAATGGCAGTACTTAATATTTGTCCTTTTTTATGAGAATTATTTGGTGCCAAATTATTGTATACTGGTATCATTGGTGCTAGTGGCCGTAAACTATCAACTAATGGCAATGTTTGTCTTGGCGGTGGTAATGGCGGTAAAAGAGTTTGATGTTGATGAGCCCTTCTTAGTACCGTTGCATGTCCAGAACCTTCCCAATCAGTTGTCGAGCTTGCCGAACTGGAACTATCTGGTCGTCTTGCATGCAACGCCTGAATTTCATTTAAAGCAGCCGCTCCTAAATCTCCATTATTACCTAAGCAATGATTAACCGAGTACAAATGTCTAATGCGAGTCTGATGAGCCAATGCCATAGAAACGTTAGTATCTGTCGATTGCATTACTGGTGGACTTGGTGTAAAATTTGCATCACTTTCGCCACCTCCACCTGGTCGTCCCACTTTTACCGGTCGCCGGAGACTAGAGTAAGCTATTTTGGGCTTAACATCGAATTTATTTAGAGGTTTTGTGGGGTTGTAATTATCAGAATGCTCACTATCAGTGGTGCTATTTATGTTCAAATCACAACTTTTCGATGTGCTTGGTAGAGCAGATGCTGAGTTTGAATCGCTGTCCGTTCTACCACCATCGGGTTCCCCTCGCCGGCGTACATATGAAATAAACGCACTACCAGTGCTAACCAAGGCCATACGTTGAGAAGTCAACGTTGGCCGCGGCGGGTTTAAATTAAACGATTTTACTGTACTGACTGGTGATATTGTTCGCTGTTGATTAGAAGATGACGACCCGGGAATTGGACTACCATTACTTCGTTGATCTAATTGTTCTTCTTCGTTCAAGGATTCACAACTACTCGCCGATTCCAATCCCAGAGTTTTGGGAGCTTCTTGAGTATCTATGTCAGAGAAACAAATTCATAGAATTATTTTACCACTAAGAAAATATAATTTATTTTACCAAATAGAGCCAATAAAGCTTGCAGCACGAATTGGGTACTGCGTCTATTTGCTTGTTTACCCGTTTTCAACGTTACTTGATCTTGTCCAACTTCCATTAAATCGAATCCCAAAGATGCTAAGAGTTCGTGACAACCTGATATCCGCCAAAGTCTTACGCTTAACGGTATCTCAATGCTTACATCTGAATCCGGACTACCTTTGGGTGGAAATTGACAGACTACATTTTTCATAACCCCTATTATGTCATCAGCAATATCAATGTTACTAACTAACTTTGATAAAGCATGCAGTGTAGTCGGAGTTAAAGCCAGCAATGCTTGTAAGCTTGCTGAACATTGGGATAATCGATCTTCTGGATCAATTTGTGGAAAGAATACAGATGATGGAATTCCATTTGCGGCAGGTTCAAATCTGCAAATTATTGAAAGAAATGGTAATAAAATTCATGACCGAGAAGAATTATTATAATTAATTAGACACCTAAATCCTACTGCCATCAATAGATCTTTCCACCCATTCACCGACCCAGCTTTGTTATCGATACTCTTTTGGGTAGTGTACATTGCATTTTTCTGTCCACGGTGGATTCGCTGCAAACTTTTCTCAACCTAAAATGTATTAATTAATGTTATTTATTGGGTAATGTGATTGAACAATTTATTATGGATTAATAACAAGATACGAGTATGTACGAGATTTTTGAACAATACGACAATACTAATTTTTTATTGTTGCACCCTTAATGAATCACTGATCTATGAGGTTTTATTACAGCTGGGACCACACACTATCAAACAGTTTAAATTAAATACAACACGAATCCAAATTATACTTGATTTCTTATATGAGGCTCATAGTGTCCAAAGCCAGTTTGAATAATTATTATCATTGAGAAAGAAACGGACAAATTATTTGACTAATCTAACTAAATGGCTGTGTGCTTAATAAATTAAACAACGTTGTTAGAATATACATTCCTAGGAGTTCTTATTCCTTGAGAGTTTTGGATAGTAGTGAAGAAGATTTGCAAATCCTCATTAACCGTGTGGCAAATATCAGCGAGAACTATGGTTTAAAACTGAATTTAAATAAAACGAAATATATGGTAATCAGCAAACAATCGATAATACGCAGAGGTGTTTTTGTAGGAAGTACGAGGCTGCAGAAGATAGAGAAGATGGTTTATCTAGGAAGCACCATAAATGAGACTTGTGACCATTTATGTGAAGTAAAATGTCGTATAGAGGAGCCCGAGTTGCCTTTGTAAAACTAAAAAAAAGTGCTATGCAGCCGCGATTTAACACTGGAATTACGGCCACGATTAGTGAAATGTTTTGTATTCTCTATATTTCTATATGGTGCCGAATCATGGACGGTTTCTGAAGCAACAATGGAGAAGTTGGAGGCGTTTGAAATGTGGATTTATCGTCGAATGTTACGTATTAGTCGGATCGTGTAACTAATGAATGTGTCCTACGTCGGATGAGACATGGACTTGAAATTGCAAAGACTGTGAAGATACGTAAATTAAATTATTTTGGACATATTATGAGGAATTCGAATAAATATCGAATTCTTCAACTCATAATACAGAGCAAGATACATGGAAGACGTCCTCCAGGTAGAAGAAGAACATCATGGTTGAAGAATCTACGTGTATGGTTCGGACAATCGAGTGCACAGCTTTTTCGAGCAGCAGTAAACAAAGTTGTAATAGCCAATATGATCGCCAACGTTCGGTAACCGAATAAGGCACACGAAGAAGAAGAAGAGGAGTTCTTATAAATTAAAAATCTCGTGAAGGATCGGCAAAAATAGTGAATGGAAAATATCTTATAGATCGGTTAGTCGGTGTCAGATTTCAGAATTCTCAATAAATAGATAAATCTTTCAGAAAATTAGAGAAATACGAAAATGTCTGTTATATTCCAGTTTCATAACGTAATATAATATGCGCTTAGGTTTATAAAAGGATGATGAAAATCTCCTGTCTAGAGGCAATGGCAATCAGCCTGTTGAAGTCCACTGCTGAAAATAGGCCTCCTCCAAGATTTTTTCATTGGGGGGTTTTTGGTCTAATAATTCACCACGCTGACCAATGCGGGTTGGTGAATAATGTAGTTAAATTAGTTGTTTTTTGCTCTTAACCTGTTGTCATTGACCATTTTAAGTTAATTGACAACATGTGTATATGTTTTTTGCCTACTCCGATACACAGGAGTCTTCCGTACTATACTAATACGTGAGACCACCATTTGTTTTTCAACCTTTACGTTACCATCCGATATCACGCGGATAGTGTTCGACTACTGAGGCGATCGGAAATCATTATTTTGTTAAGATAATAATTCGTCGCTACCATGGATCGAACCCATAACCTCCCTCTTCTAAAAGCTGCCACGTTACTGTCTGGGCCAATTTAGAGGAAATATTTCCTTATTATACTTAATATTATGTTATTATCAATCTTTTATATTTGAATAGTAATTTATCGCATTATTTATAGTAAAGTAAACAAGAAACTAAAAAGGCGGTAATATGAACACTTGTGTTTAATCAAAGTAAAATACATGCATATTTCACTAATCAAGGAAAATCATGTACTAAAATATCCATAAAATTCAACATGAAACGCGTTTGTTAATTTACATATCATCTTAAATTTATATAAGCATGAACAATCTGCATCCGCATTCTATTCTATTAGGTGGGCAATTAATCAAATGCGTTTTTTTAAATAAAAACTAACATCATTTTTTGATAGAATAAAATAACTTTATTCAGTAATGTATTGTCCATTTTGTTCGATGACCCTTTGCCAACTTTTTGGCAACTTCATAATTTCGAGAGATAATAGCTAATAGCTGGTCCTTATCAGCAAATAACTGAACCAACTGCGTTCGTTCATAGCGAATTATATCATTGTTGTTAATATAAGAGTGAAATCTACGTCTATAATATAAGTATCTACATGGAACCATACATTACATATCTTTCCCTCAATATTATCATAAACTACTAAATTCGCAACACGCTATCCTCAGAGTTTTACTTATCAGTAATTGTTCTCAATAACGATGGAAGGGGGTTCGTAACCTATATAGAACTACTTTAATCCGATGTCAACTGTTTGTAATAGTTGTAACAAAACGGGTTTTCTTACCAAATGAAGACAGACCCTTAAGGCATCCCGACATTTATCTGGACTCCTCATCAATTCACATAATGCTTGGCCAAGAAGAGCTACTTTGTTCGATAATCGTATATTACCGCCAATTAAAAGGAACCCTGCCCAATTAGCCGGATGAGCAAAATGCTTTGTATGTTGAACTGTTTGCATAGCTTCAGCTAAAGCTCTAAAATAATTATAAATACATTAATATACAAAGCAAAGAGGAGGATTTTAAGGAGAATCATACTTAGCTGCTTTTGATCCTTGTAACATTGCCGAATAGAATGCTCTTAATAGTATCTTTGCTGCCGTTTCTGGAACTGGCCACAGAGATATCAAAACAGCACCGGCACCTGCTCGTAACCAACTCCCAGCTAAATTTGCAACACCTGGTCCAGTAATCGGCTCAACTGAGTGATACGAACTCAGCACAACTAATTTTGCCTTAAGTTTCATTGCCAAAATATCGGAAGAGCTTAAAACAAAATCAGACAATGGTGGTACTTCCATATTATTAGCTGACATATCATGTGTATCATCTTCATTTTCCATATCGGTATTAGAATTTGGATAAAAACGTTTCTGTGACGAATCTAATACATCACCGGGACTTAAAACAACCGCCCCCATTTTCCAACTAAGATTAGCTGCAAAATGTACACACTCAGCAGCGGGCAGCTCTGCAATAACATTTTCTTTTGTGGCGCTTGTTGATATAAGAGCTTTTGCATGTAACATATCAGATACCATAGCTGCCTCTTGTAGTGAGGCTGGTGATTCAGACCAACCCCAAGTTTCGGTTAATGTACTTGGAATACGTGGACCTCCAATAACTAAAGCACTACTGATATTCTCGTGTGTATCCCGGCAGCGTATACGATTTTTTTGTCGTAACGTTTGTAGCGATGGTATTGTAAGTAATGAGCAACGTTCCGATAAGTATTCGCATTCATCTTTTCCACTTCGAAGTACGGCAAACGGAACTAAATATAATTCACTTTCGAGAACGAGTATCAGCTCTTTATGACCTACACGGGCAGCTGAAAAGCAATCGAAATTGAATAATACTAAACTCAACCAAATGTATAAATTTTCCTTACTTATTGCACTGGTTGGTAATAAATCATCAAATGGACCCAACAAGATGTCATACAAAGTATGTAGTGAACTAGGTCCTTGCCATGGTGGAATGGTAGGTACACGTCGAGATCTTGTAGATCCCTGTAAACTTCCAATTGATCTAATAAAAAAAAAATAATTAAGCTCTATCAACTTTCGTTGTTATTAAATCATACCTTGTAGATCCTTGCAGACTCGCCACTGATCCTCCAACACTTCCCAGACTAAACAATGAACTAAGCGAATAGTTACTGGAATTAAGTAAATGATTTCTATTAACCATTCTTAAGAAACCAGCTCGTTCATTGGAGAAATCCTCCAATAAATTCTCTGATGATGTCCATCCACTTCCATTGCCTTCTTGCAGAACTGAATCTGAATTTACACCTAAACTATCACGAACCATTTTTATATATTTTTCTAACAGTCCAGCAGTGCTCGATGGCTCCATGCCCTTACGTTCATTCTTTTCACTCGTTATATTCAATATTGATTCGTCAATCCTAGTTGCATTAAATCGTACGATCCGCTTTTGTGGTTGTAAGAACCAAGAATACAATTCATCTCCGACTAAACTAAAATAAATTATGCTCGTCTTCACTTTATTTACAATATCGAATATACTTTCGCTTCCAATGACAAGCGTTTTTCTACTTGTTCCATTTGAATCCATTGCAGAACGCGCCTTGCATCTTTCGGCAGCTACTAATGCTTCTTCATTACGCCCCAAATCGACTAATATTTTCTGTAATGTATGGTAGCAAACTGTTTGTAAATCATATAATGTTGATCGAGTTTCAGATGATCTTTGATCATATCGAACTGATTCTAATATTTGGGCCGCTGTTTCAAGATGAGTTCTCGCATTCTCATTGTCACCGGATGCATGCAACACCAAACCAAGTCGATGACGAATTTTAGCTTCTTCCTCTGATCTATTTAAGGACTGAGCAATGGTTAGACCTTGACGGAAATAGTTTATTGCTTGTGGAATTTGATCCATTGTGTGATACACGCGTCCTAGTGCACTACAAGCGTAGGCTTTAGTTAAGCGATCAGTGCTTAGAGCTAATTGTTTTTCAAAATATTGTACAGCTTCTCCATAAGAGCGTAATGATTCATAGACACATCCCAAATTACCGCATGCTCTGGCTTGAAGATTTGGAATGCCTGAATCATCACACAATTCCAAATCCATTTGATGTAGTTTTAAGGCACTTTCAAGATCACCCATTTGTAGAAAAACAGCTCCTAAGCCACTGGTGGCATCTGAAGTCGCAATACGATCGCCAACATCTCTAGCGATATCTCTTTGATGTTCCAAGCAATTGACAGCTTGTTCATGATTTCCTAAAGCACTATGAATACTGCCCAAGTCACCATATGCAGCACCCTTTGCCTCCATACTACCCAATTCATGGGACACAACGAGTCGTTTTTCTAGACAAACCAAAGCTTCCTGTAAATTACCGAGCATTCTGTGGCTATGTCCTAGACCTCTATAAGCGCGTTCTTGATCCCGATAACTTTGCAGTACCATTGCTAATTGCAAATGTTTATCGTGACATTTTATGCCTTCTTCGTAATCACCCAAGGCATCATAACAATCACCCAAATGACCTAATGCGCGTGCTCTATCATGTTGAGCTGTTGGTATGTTCACTTGCTCCAAAGTACCCAACTGTTGTTCTAAATATCCTATAGCCTCCTCATAATGGCCCATATTCAAACGCGCTATACCCAAATTTCCAAATGCCTGTGCCTCAATTGCGGAATCTTGTAGTTCTTGGGCCCGTTCCAACTGCTCTTGATAACATTTAACTGCTTGTGAATAATTACATAAAGCCATATGTACTGCACCCAAATGTCCGTGGGCGCGACATTCTCCCAGAATGTCGGATATTTCTTGCCTTAAGGTTAGTTCCTGTGTGTGATATCCCAAAGCTTTGTCAAACTTTTTAATTAATCTATGTGCTAGCCCCAGTGCACCACAAGCAGCAGCTTCCATCGGTCGTTCTCGTGACTGTCGAGCCAATGCTAATTGTCTATGATACATTTTAGCTGCCTCTTCAATTTCACCGGTTCTTATTAGTACATCACCAATATTTCCTAATGCTCTAAATTTACCTGGCAAATGATTGGTCATATGGGCTATGGCAAGAAAATATTTCTGACATTCTAATGCAGAATTACGATTACTAAGTGCCAAATGAGCTAATCCTAAATTACAATATGCGCGGCCCATATTCATTTTATCCTGTAAATCTTTTGCTAAAGCTAAGTCTTGATCGTAATATCGTACCGCTTCGCGATAATTTCCTATACAGTAATGTGCGTATCCTAAGAAATGACAAGCTTTTCCTTCAGCAGCGACATCGCCTAGCTCTTGGGATAGCATTAAATATTGTTCATAATAAGGTACGGCTTGACCAAATTCCTGGCGGGAGCTTAAACAATTTCCTAGATTTAAAAGAGCCCGTGCCTCACCGGCCGTATCCTTCAGTTCTCGGGCAATATTTAAATGGGCCCTATAATGCATTAAAGCCATATCATGAGCACCAAGTGCCTGGTAGGCGACGGCCAAATTACCATGTGTCGATGCTTCAGCACTACGATCACGAACTTCTTTACTTATAATTAATTCCTGTTTATGATATTTAATGGCGGCTTCATATAAGCCTGCTGCCGAATATGCATTGCCAATGTTTCCATAAGCTCTACCCATGCCAGCTCGATCTTGCAATTGTCGTGCAATAGTTAAATGTGCTTGATGGAGCTTAAGAGCTGCATCATGTTCTCCTAATAACTGGTATACAATACCCAAATTTGAACAAGCGCGACCTTCGCCCACCTTATCTCTCGATGCTAACGCCATTTCCAATTGCTTTTCATGCCACCGTTTCGCTTGCACAAAATCACTCGCACATCGAGCTGCGTGACCTAAACCAGCATAAGCTCTTGCTTCGATTGTGCGGTCGCCTAATTGTTGGGCAATTCGAAGAACTTGCTCATGAAATTTAATAGCTTGGGTGAAGTTTCGTCGATAATGATGGCTAGAACCAAGATTGCTAAAAGCCCTTGCCTCCTCAACTTGATTATTTAATTTTCGAGCAAGCCTTACATGTTGCGTATGGCAGTCAACGGCAGAATCAAATTCACCCATTGCTAAATATACTGCGCCTACATTACCTATTTCTCGCGCCTCTTGTAAGCGATCGCCCATTTGCTTCACTAGCTGGACACATTGTTTATGGCTAGCTAATGCATTTGTGTAATCACCTATTGACGTATACACATGTCCTAATGACGTGAGAGCCATTGCAGCAGCTTGGGTGTCTTTACATTTCATTGCTATGACAAGCTGATAGCGATGTGCTGTCAGTGCTTCCTTATAAGAACCTTGACTGAAGTAAGCACTACCTAAATTACCGTGAGCTCTACATTCTCCAGCAGTGTCGCCTAAGGAAAATTGCACTTATTCAATATTTTATTTTCATATATTAAAAATAATGACATACCAAGGCTTTTAGCCACGGCTAAGTCTTGTTGCATATAACCAATAGCTTTATCCAATTGATTCAATGCCCAATGTGCTGAACTTAATGCACTAAATACAGAACCCCTCAGTTTGAGCGAACAAGAACCAATACGTAATGCCGATTCAAGTACGGTTACAGCTGATTGATATTGTCCCGCTTGGAGTAACTCTTGCCCAACAACTGATATCACAACAAAGGCAGACTAAAATAAATTTGACGAATGTTATCAACATTGAGTATTATAAAATAAATAAAAAATGACAAATTTACTTGATCTAATTTCATAGTACGAAGTTGTTGAAATGTTGATTCCAACGCTTGCCTCAACGGACTCTTAATAGTTGCTTCAATCATTCCATCCAACAATTGAGTATTGTTAACGTCTTGCGACAAACCAGCACTAAATGCAGCCAGTGCCTCTCCGTAACGCCCAAGACATTGTAACGCAACTCCTTGCCGAAAATATGCTTTCGGCCATTGTGGGCATAGTTCTCGGGCTTTCGTCGCATCTTGTAGAGCTAAACTAAATTGTCCTTGCTTCAACCGGGCTGCTGATCGATTACTATACAGTATATGGTTACTAGGATCCAAAGCCAATGCATCGGTATATAATGTAACGGCCGTTGTGAAGTCGCCATTCTGGCATGCAGCATTCGATTGATGAACTTTTTCCAAAAATAAAGTTCGATTTGCTGCCGGTAAGTCTGGTGTACCCTCAGGTTCGTTCTAATGTAATAGAAATAATGGGTGATTAGTTTAAATTTAATAAGAAAAATTAAACGATTAAATAAGGTGCATAGGATAAGCTTTTAAAAATGAATTTGTCTACAATAATTTATTGTTGAATAGATTTACAAAAAACAATTTCCATTTATGTTAGAGCTAATCGATCACTAATCATCATAAACTTAAATTACTCAAAAGAAACTTGTAATTCGAAAAACAATAAGGAATTATAAATGTTAAAATATTTAAGAATATATATGCTCTTGCACAGATTCGATTAACTCACTAAGAACATTGTATACAATAGTTCCGATTCACTCACGACCAAAATTTAACTGATACTTGAAGTACAGAATATAATTTTTACTCCTTATTGAACGAACCAATGCGAAATACACAGCAATCTATTAAAATAAAAATGTTTGAGTAAAATACAGCATGACATGCACCGAGCTACAGACGAAACTGTAGACAAAGCTCAGAAATCTAGGTAATTGAAACAGCGAAACTATACAAACAATAAACAAACAAACAAAAATAAAAAGTGTGCTAATCGAATCAGCGAAATCATTACGACAACTCGGAATAAATACAATATTATTATATAATTGACATTCATTTTCTAGTTATATTGTAACGTCTTCACCCATTTTTATTTATATTATTATGTAAATTTAAGGGCTTACATTCAGTCATGAGGTCGAAAAAAAAGTGATTTTTTATTAATTTATTTGAAATATTGTATATGAAGACTACAGGGAAAAAACAAGGAAGGTCACAAAATGCCAAAAATCGAGCTAAGCATCGCCATTTAGTAGAAAAATGTCTATATTTTATTATAATTACATCTCTTCGGGAAAAAACATGGCACAGTCAGCTAATATTCGCGTTTAAAAACGAGATACAAACAAAAAATACCATGAAAACAACAAACACCAGAACTTTAAAATCGATTTTTCTCGCAATCGATATTTTGTGACCTTCCTTGTTTTTTCCCTGTGGTCTTCATATGTAAGGATTAATATATTTAATTACTATTTATACATAAAACAGTAACTCATAAAGTAACTTATATCGCAGATTTTCGGAGTAGGTTGTTACTTTGCGGTGCGTAGCATAACTCATTACAGCGTTATACGCAATTAAAAACCAAAAAGATTCTGTTAATAGATGAATTTCTCTCGGGATTGAACGAATCATTTTTTCATTTTTTTTGTTTACAGTCTATTTAACACGCAATTTATAGCGTTTATTTAAGGGTAAATCATAATGTTTTTCTACAAAACCTCACTAAAAATTCAAAATTCAATATTTTTCAAAATAGATCATACAAAACCAGTAGCCTTTATCTAATTTACGGTATTTGGCCATATTTCCTTTATTCCTCACTCGCGCTTCTTCAAAGGGAGCAAAGAAATTAACATACAATTTCCCGCAAAAATTCTATTTTTTGCGGGAAATTGTATGTTAATTTCTTTCTTCTTCTTACGAGAAAGAAAATGAAGTTAAAACGTTGCCCACACAACCTTAGGGTACGAGACTTTTAAGAGTACAAAAAACTTAGTTTACTTTAAAAGCACTGATAAAATTGTTTAGTTAATTGATTGAAAATGTTTAGTTAATTTAGCATAATATCACAGCATTTGTAAATGAAAATGTTGATTCAAATTAAACAGGCCATTTTTTCGTCACTTTTTAATACTGACACATTAAAAATGTTAAAAAAATTAAAAAAAATTACTATAAACTTCTAGTATATCGGTATTTCATACTTTATATCCTTACTCCCACCCAAATTACCATAGAAAACATCGCCGCATCTGTAGGCCCGTAATATACAATAAATTTTATTTATATGAAATTACACACCTTTACAATACAATGGTTGAATACATCAGTCGTACGTATACTTTATCTACATAAACATAGTTTTGATACTGCTACATATCTATATTATCTAATATATACATACATACAGGTACATATCAAATGTTAATAATTTTACATTTTCTGTTTCAAATTTCCCTGCTCATGGAAAATATCTTTTTCATAGTCTACAACTAACATCTATAGCAGACGTCGGCAACCTATGACCCGTTAATCACCGAGTGACCCATTTAATAATTTCAAGTGACACTCTGGCTCCAGCCCTTTCATATCAATTGCATACAAATTTTTGTATCCAAATATTTCACATCTCTATTTACTGAAAATAACAACCTACAACTGGTTTTTGTAGGAAAAACAACAATTAAAAAATTGGGGTTTGAAAAAAAACAACAAATAAACAAGAGGAGCTGAGAAACATTTTTTCAGCGGCGCGGATATAATATTTAACTTGTTTAATTAACAATGGATCAATTTTTCATGCAACTGTTATTGCATTTTTCTACGGTCTTGCTACTACCCTGGCGCCATAGTAAGCACAAAATGATACTTTTTTTCTTTGTTAGGCCATCTCCATTTATAAAACCTTCATGAAATTACTTGAGAAAAGAATCCGAGAATAAAGTATATTTATAAACATACAAAAATTACAGTTGTAATTTATAGAACATGTTTATGCTTAAGTTTACCCTATACCTAATCGTTCATGTTTTTGCTTTTATTATTAATTAATGGCTCACATTTTGGTTGATTTTGACCCGCAACCAAGAAAGATTGCCGACGCCTGATCTATAGTATGAAAGAATATGTCGTTCATGTGCATTTATAAGCCATGATGGAATTTATCCATCCTCCTAATAAAGGAGTTATAATAATGAAAGATAAAAATATATAGTTGTTGCACATTTGTATTACACATTATATTATATGTTGTGTATACGATAATTTTTTTTCCTATTATATATATATAATATAATGTTAATATAAAGACCTGATGAATGAATACATAAAGAATTAAAGACCTCATCATATTATTATGATAAATACGAGTATATAATAATAATGCAAGATAATATTATGTTCAGTTCATGCAAAAATATAAAATTGATCTATACATGTAATCATAAAACCAATTGTATGTGAAAAGTACATATTTTTCTTCAAACAGAAAGAAAAAAATAAGAATCCAACTTAAAATATAGCTAATAATACGTATACTTGTTAGTATTAAGCTTAAGAAAAATATTGTCGGACTTTGAAAAAAATGTTAATTCCTTTTATTTTCGTAAATAAAAATAAAAATCAATTCATTTTATTATCACGCAAAAGTATTTAATTCATTATTATAAGAATTATTAACTTTTTTAATGGTATCCTCTCCATCATCCATGCATTATTACATAAACCTACTTTGGATTTGCAAATTAAATAAAATCTGGATCTACATACGTATAATTATTAGAAAACTACATTTTCAAAGACAATTAATTAGATAATAGAAATTAATCCGTCCCAGGACGGATGAGTAAATAATGACCTTACATCAATAATTGATAAAGATTAAAACTTAAAGTAAACTACACACAGTTAAAAATTTCGTTTATTATGTATATAGTTTCCACTCATGTATTGAAAATAAATCGAATTTAAATATTTGGCTAAATTTGTAATGATACCGATACTAATTTATTAAGAAGATGAAGATCAGCAAAGCTATGAAACCAAAAATTATATTATTTCTTTTATAAATTGGTTTAAATTTAATTTAGTAATTGACAGAGTGTTCCGAACTTCTTTGAAAATGCAGAATTGCACTGTGTTAATAGCGTGCGTTGTCGCTAGGGCCTGCAAAATTACCGAATTTCGGCTTTACCGGTAAATATTTTGAGTAAAAACCGGTTTACCGGTAAATTACCGGTAAATCTGTTTTTAAATATAAAAAATCATGTA
>JANTOP010009983.1:0-15557 GCA_027564815.1 Symmerus nobilis
CCCCCCCCCCCCCCTCCCCCAATATTTTTTTAATATTCATGTATCATATAAACAATTTTCGCTGGCAGAGCGGGTAGTTTTTGAGATATAATTTTTAAACGTTTGCTTCTCTAACGTAATATTCCCACATTTGAGGGATTATTGAAGAAAAATTAACTTTCTTACTATTTGGGTGTCGAATTTTAGATTTTAAACTAACTTAAATCTAAATTAATAGAAAATTAACTAATTAAAGGAATTTATTGATCTTTTCAATTAATATATTAAGTGACAAAAAAATCTGTGTCGCTTTAGCGAATTGTATGACTGGAATGAGAAGTATGAGAAGTTTTAATGTGTTGCATGTGAATTCAACTATACTTAAAATTACTAGTGAGTGATAGTGATTTTCGCATTGCCCGACGTTTTACAAATCTTCTTACATACTATTAGGTGTCATTGCAAATGAATCACCTTAATTAGATATTTTATCCATTTTCCCGGTTGCGGATGATGGTAGGTCGGACCGTATCCTACACACTCAAATTTATACAATATCTCATTATCGCTGCAACGCTAGACCTTACATTGAATAACTTTTTAAATATAACTCTATTTGCTGTCATATTTTCAGGTAAGTTCGGTGCATTGAAATATGTGACCGTCCACGAGATTACCCACCTAGTGTGCGAAATTTGCGAAATTTCTTTTAGACACCCTACGGATTTTTTATACTTTCTTATACCCGAAACTGTTCTTAACTCAAACTCCGATTTTTGACACACTAGGTGATACAAAATAACGTAATAGATCTGTAAATTTCGATTTCCCAATAAGATTGACTGACAATGTTACAACCGGAGGTGAGGTTGTATCAATGCAGTCCAGATAGACAACTTCGAACGTTCTCAGAAACATTTACGAAATACACAACTTTTCACCCAGAAAAACCACTAGACAGACGATATGAAAGTTACATGGCTTACAATAAAACAAGAATTAATTCCGGTAGGTATACATATTTATAGACTTTATATGATCGCATTTATGTAGTTACATACAGAAATGTTTTACGACATTTTCTAATTTTCCGGAAAATTTGTTAACAACGCAAAATTTTTCCAGTATTATTCACAAAATTCATACGCTTATAGATATACTCATATAAATATACGCAGCTACATATCCACGCAGTATAAAATATTGCGGAAAATCAACAACTCTTTTGGATTTTGTTTTATATGTAAATTGTAAATAATGGTAAACAAAAACTATACTTTGTATATGAATGGTGACACCGTAATAAAATCGGGCTATATCGTTACCGTTGATGTCTCATTTCAAATTTATTACTTCGAATTGTAATGGAGTTTTATGAAGTTTTGATTATATGCCTCCAATAGGTTGGCGCTTTAAGCGGATACATACGTATGCATATAGATACATATGATAAACCGGGAAATGGTTAGATAGGTCCTTTGTCTTTAATATACTGTCACCTATCAATTAAAATTGTCATTTGACGAAATAAATTCCGGAGACTATTATTACGAAGTATCATTAGACTTTTATTATTATTTTATTATTTATTCCTAGTTTCTCATATCCTTAAATAAAGGCTAAATCCTCCAAACGTTTATTTATTTACAATTTATTGTTTTACGGAAAGTATGATATCATATTTCGAAATGGGTTCATTCCATCTCCTTATTTTATTTTATGGAAATGGAAATTTAGTTTGAGCGAAATGTTAAGAGAAAATAGGAATTTAATTGCGATTTTCTGTAGTCGAAATTTTGATTATCCAGATTTGTATGGGAATATTTAATCAGAAATATTAAACTTTATTTTAAAGATAACTTAAAAGCAGATAGATCGAGCAAGTATTATGTAGAATAGATATTGCACATAAGCTTAATAATATCGTGCAAACGCCCCTTTACATTTTTATCTTATTAAAAGATGAAATTTCAATTGGAGTATACAGTTTTACATCCATACAATATATAGAACATTATATAGTTGTTAATAGTAATAGTTTAGCATCATCAACTAACGTTAGAACAGTGGCGTGCAGTCTAATGCACGCAGAGCATACCTGGAAATATAAAAAAAATCGTAACCTGCTGCAAATTACTAACTCAAATAAATCTGATGAGTTTATACGCTTTGAAATTTATTTTCCATCTTAATAATTTAAAATCAGTGAATTTGAAGATTTTCTGAAAAAGCTTTAAGAAAGTTCCAAAGCTCATCGAAATTTAAGCCAAAATGAAATATTTTATCGAAATTTAATGAATCGAATAAATGTTAGATTCCAAATTATATAAAATGACATCTTAATTTTAAGCTTTCAATGAGCTTTAGATATTTTTGAATCTTTTCTTTTGGGAAAATTTGAAATTTCGTTATAGGATCGTTATCTGGATAGAAAATAGATTTTAAAATGTTAAAAATTAAGTTCGAAAGTTAAAGCTTTCTTTAAGCTTACAATGGATAGAGGAAGCTTTTAGCTATAATTATAAAATTACACATTTTATCGAAATTTAATTAATCAAATTAAAGTTAGGTTCCAAATGATATAAAATGACATTTACTTTTATGCTTTCAATGAGCTTTCGAGATTTTTAAAGCTTTGTTTTGGGAAAATTTCAAATTCTCGTTAAATGATCGTTATCTGGATAGACAATAGATTTTTAAACGTGAAAACTAAGTTCGAATCTTAGAGCTTTCATAGCGATTTTAATAGTTTGGATAAGCTTTTACCGTAAATTCCATATTTCATTTAAATTTAATGAATCGGATGAAAATTCAATTCCCAATTATATGAAGTGACACTTTAATTTTAAGCTTTCAATGAGCTTTCCAGATTTTTAAAGCTTTATTTTCGGAAAATTTGAAATTTCATTAACGAATCGTTACTTAAATGAAAAATAGTTTTTAAAACGTAAAAAATATTGTTGGGAAATTTAAACTTTCTGGGAGCTTTTAAGTTTTTGCAGAGCTTTTTTTCTAAAAATTTAGTTTTGATATTTTTATATTTTTCCTCAACTAATTCATACATTTTCGCATCATTACATTTTTTTATATCCTAAGAAAATTATCGGGAAATCCGGATTAAATGTCGCGATGTTCGATATTCAAATTTCTCAATAATTTTTGATTTTTCTTAAATAAATTTCAACTTTTCCGAAATATTTAATTTTTCTATTTTTGCCTAACTATCAAAGCAAATTTCTGCGTTTTTACATTTTTTTCCGGCCGAAGAAAATATTACTACTACTAGGCATGCACTCTAGTAATGGCAATGAGTAACGTTATCTTGAATAAAGCATTTAAGGCTCTAACATTTCGTTAAGGGGTCATCAAATTCTGTCCACCGTATGGAGATTTTTACCGCACGCCACTGCGTTAGAAACCTCTTTTTAATAGCCTTAAGGAAAATGTAGAAACACGGTCATTAAGCGATTCTAAACATTTACCGGATGCGATGAAATGGGGGGAAAAAATATAAGACTTGAAAAACATTTTCCGGGTTCGTAGAGGAGGTATTTTAATCCTTCATATTTGTTGAGAAAATGTTCATATACAATTTAGTAAATTGTTCAAAATATTATAATCTACAGGGTGATTATTTCTTCTTTTTTTTTGATAAAGTAAAAGATAAGTTTTCTTATTTCGAGTTCATCTATACGATATCCAAAAAGAAACATCCTTTCTAATGATGGAAATGTAGAAAGAGATTAAATGAAAGCAAATTGGATGTTATTTGAAACGATTGCAAGTATAATTTGGTACAAAATATGCATTTTCTTTTCTGTTCCGATTTTCCATGTTGAAATTCTCTAAAATTTCTGGTAACCACGGGAAATGGAAAATCTCACAGCATTTTTCTTTTTTTTTCTTTGCTGTTCTGATCGACTCATTAAATAACGTTATTTGATTTGATACTATCACGGTTCAGTGAAAGGAAAACATAACCAGTTTTTTTTATTTGATTTGAATCCTATCTCTATTTACAGGATATTATGTTATAAATGTAATGAAATACCGAGAAATGTAATAAGAATCGAGTCGGTGGTGAGTCGGATAGTACACAAGGTGTTCCATCTTTGCATGGAAATATTATCGTTACTGAAAATTTTCTCAATCGAATGTCCTTAAATTTAGAACGCCCTATCTAATAAATTATGGAATAGTAGTTCGTCCAGATTGGAAATTCAGTGATTCTCCAATATATTCGAATTTTTTTAGTTTTGGTCTGGTTTACAAATACCAACTAAGGATGTGGTTTTAAAGTTACTGGTATAACTCTTATCTCACGCCATAAAAGTAGTATCTAGAAATACTCCTACGTGCGGTTGGGAAAATCGAAAACCAAAAGAATGAAAATTATTCTGAATGAATTATAAATATAGAAAAGTTGGTAGAGAGATTGCTATTACGGATTGACGTCCTGTGTAATTAATATTGGTTTTTAATTTAATTTTCTCTACTGCCATCTGGGATATTACTAGGAAATTAAAATACTCAACCATTAGTAGTTCTACCCCACATTTTCTGACCTCATCTGATGGGATTTTTTGTTTCTATCCCAGGTGAACGTACCAGATTGAATAACCAGATCTCAATGCTACACCGTCAGGGCCGCGTTTTGATATTCACGGGCCCCAGGCCCAATTTGAGTCGCCGGGTCTTCACTAACAATAAGTATAAGAAGCAGAAAAGCTTCAAATTTTATACATTTTGGAATCTAATTTTTTTCCACATAATTAAATTTTAATCAAATCTGAAATTTTCCCACAAAAACTCCACACAACTTTAAAAGCTCAAAGAAAGTTTCAATATTGGAATATAATTTTATTCGTATTGGAACCTAATTTTCATCCAAAAAATTTAACTACAACAAAACTTAAATTGATATGGCAAAAGCTCCGCATGAACTTAATAGCTTAGCACAACCTTTCAGTTTTGGGGAAAATTACAGTATGTAATTTAGAATCTAATTTTAATCTGAATATTTGAATTTCAATCAAATCTATAGTTTTCCTACAAAAGCTCCACAAGAGCTTGAAAGCTTAAAGAATTCTTTGGGTTTGCGACATATTTTATTCGCATTGACACCTATTTTTTATCCAAATAAACTAACTGCGTCGAAACTCAAAATATTCCGATAAAAGCTCCACGTGAATTTATGAGCTCAGTGAAAGCTTAAAGTTATGAATAAAATTTTATATTTTGAAATGTAATTTTATTCAAAATAATTCAATTTTAATTAAATCTGAAACGTTCCTATAAAAGCTCTATAAGAGCTTTTCATGCTCAAAGAATGCTTCAACTTTGGTATCTCATTTAATTCGTATTGGAACCTACTTTCGATCAAAATAACTTAACGACAACGAAACCCAAAATGTTTCAGTAAAAGCTCCTCACAAGCTTAGCGAAAGCTTTAAGTTTTAAATAAAATTTTATACGTTTCCAACCCCATTTTAGTCCTAGAAAGTAAGTTTCAATCAAGCCTAAAATTGTTCTGCAAAAGCTCCGTTAAAGTTTATAAGCTCAAACCAAGCGTCTGGTTTAGGACATAATGTAATTCGTATTGACATTTATTTTCCATCATAATTCGGGCCATCCAGGGCTAGAGCCTAAATTGTTTTATGGATTACGTGGCCCTACACACCACTCCAATCGTAATCTTAACCAACCTTAGACATTTATTATTTCATTAAAAGAAATAAAATAAAATAATTAAAATCACCGAAAATACGAAAAGATTACTCAGAAAAATAAAACGGGAAGGACGACTCTTGGATGCGTAGTCTCATTTATTATAGTTCAAGAATTCCAATAAAGTTAAAAAATGCCATGAAACTTAAAATGACGAAATTGTAAAGAAATTAAAATTAATTATTTTTATATAATTTGGAAAACTGCGTGAAAATTTTAAAATTTTCTGAAAATCAGAAAATTTCGTTCGCACATTTTCAGGAAAATCAGTAAATTTTATAAAACTCGTCAAAGTTCATGAAAATTATGAAAATCTCGATCGAATCGAACTCTCCAATTTAAATATTAATTTACAATTTTAAACGAAGAAAAGAAATGTAAAAAATGTTTGATTTGATTTTCTAATTTGACCCAATTTTGACTGAAATAAAAAAAAAAAAATCAATCCATTTGGGTTAGTGACTAAAATTCCAAATTATTGATTATTATTTTTTGGAACACATTCTATCAGACCTATTAATTCTTATCAATACCTACTCGAACATAGAATTAAGAGAATGAATTGCTTAATTAACTGTTTCAAGGCAGTGTTTCCTTTACATCAATTCCTTCTTAGATACTTAGTAAAGATAAGGATTTCTTGCCACTAGATCTTTTATTACAACTAATGGGGTACTTATTGAAATTTCCCGTCTCTGATACCAATCCGTATGAATAATTTTGAATAATTCGAGTAAAATTAGTTACTAAAATATAATTTAGTTAAAAGGAATAGAATCCCTTTGAAAAAGACAGAGTTAACGCTTGGATAGTTTTCGCAGTTAGAAAACTTCTTTTAATTCCCCAATATTTGACAGCTGAAACCATTTATAAATCAAAATTTTCCTAGTGGAAAATTCAGATTCTTTGAAAGTTAATAAAATCCCTCGTTTGGACTACACTATATTGAGTCCCTTTAGTTTATTTGCGAATTTTTTTCCCATCCACCTACCAACTGCTTTTAAACCGACCAAATAAACTACTTGACCCTTGATTGCTTATACCATTTCCTCTATTTATATAATCATACGACTTTTATCTGGATAAACTGTTGTGTAGAAGCTGTTTGTTTTCCTCCTCGGGTATGTTTGTCAGGACAAGGATATAGGATTTTTTTTCCATTTTATTTTTTTATAAAGCAGTCCGTCACAGTTGACGTATTTTCTCTCCTTTTTTTGGGGTTTTACTCTTCCGTATCAGTTAAATATCAAAGTGGATTTACTAATATTCCATTCTGTATATTTATAGACTATAATCCATTTTAGCATATACATTTTTCCGGAGGTGGTTTTTTATACCAAATTTAGAAAAGGAAAAAAGCATCGATTAGAAATTCATTATTTGGTTTCCATCTTATCTAATATTAAGACTTGAACTCTGAAAGTTCGACCAGAAACCCATTATTTATCGTACCTATGGTGGCATTAATTGTTTTCCGATTGATAGACTCAAATTACCTTGAATTAATCTGATTATTTATCTGATTATTTCGGTAAATCGGAAAATTGCTTGTAAAAATATCCATTCATCGAATTTATTATCGATGTGTATTAACCTAAATAATTTTATATGAAAATGGGAAAATATTACTAATACATTTACTAGGAGACTTGGATCGATCAATGAACTCGTAACTATGGTTTGTTGTTAAAACAAACACAAATGTTTGTATATAAAAGTATATATGTACGTGCAATATACATAATCCTATGAAAGGATACATTTTATTATATAATTTTACCGGATACATCAATTATTTTTCCCTATCGACAAAAAAAAGTTGATGCCGTTAATTAGTCAATTATATTAAATACATAGATAGCGCTTAATGGATTAACAGTATTTCAAATGACGGCAAAAAGAGAATTTATTTTTAAAAAAATCCAATTATACGCCAAATACGCTAGTAAATCAATACATGTTTAAGTAATTTTACTATCTACTAATTTTAACAATTCTGATATATTTCGGATTTACGATTTTGATAAATATTTTTGAAATTCCTGAAATCTTCAAATTTTTTTGAAATTTTCAGATATTCCGCAAAATTTCCTTATTTTCTGATTCGGTTAAAATTTTTACAATTTCCGAGAAAATTTCCTCGTTTTTTCCGATTTTGAAGAAATTTTTTGAAATTCATGAAATTTTCCGATGCTCCCGAAATTTACAAAATTTCACGTAATAGTCAAATTTTCGTTAATTTTTATGTTTTGAAAAAACTTGTTAAAATTTACCAAATTTCGAAAAAATTTTCGAGAAAGAACTTTCTCGAAATTTTCCTATTTTCTGATTTTGTATTTTTTTTTAATATTTCATATTTTTTTTAATCAATTTTTGCAAAATAAAAGTTTTCCCAAACTTAAAAGTTCCTGTTCGAGTTTACTCAAAAATTCTATGTTACGGCGGAAGATTTCCTTGAAAATATCGCCTTCCAACAACTACAATTAATTTTAAGAAGATCTACGGAAGTTAATACAGAGGCATAATCTCTCCAAAATATTTTAATTAGAACGAATTTGAATTTCCTATCAATTTCCGAAAAAACGTCTGAGGAATTAACTGAAATAAAATTGATTTTTTCTGCTAAGTTGAAATTCGACGACAATTATTGAATTATCGGGAAATAATTTTCAAAATTAAATTTCCGAGATAGAAATTTATAGAAAAAAAATTGTCTAAAAAAATATTTTCAAGTGCAAGATTCAAAAAATTTTCTACGAAAAAAATTCAGAAAAAGGAAAACATTTTTTAAAAAATTAGAATGTTCAAAATTCCAAAAAAAAAATTATTTTACCAATATTTATGCAGAATTTTTTGTAACAGTTTTAAATTTGTAATAGATGACGAATAAACTTTGCTTAAAAATTTTAAAATTGTTAAGAAATAATTAACGCCAGAATGAATATTTTCGGCAAATATTTGCCGCTGAGGGAATGACCGGCCAAAGAGCTTTCCCAAATAGATCAAATCGAATAATATTTCCTAAACAAATTGTTGCTAAACAGATATTTGCTACATGTGTAGCAAAACTAATTAGTGTAGCAAATCGCTTCAGTCATTTCGTAAAATTATATTTTTAAAATAACAACAAAAATTAATTTTTGAAAAATCCGATAATTCCCACAAATTTTTGGGACTTTATGAATTTTCTTCGTTTTTTATCGTAGAAAATTTGGTAAAATTTGGGAAAACATCTCAAAAGTCTGATAAATTCAAGTATACCTATGTATGCTGAAAAGTCTGAAATGTAAAAAAAAATGCAAGAAAATTCAGGGAAATTATTTTACGAAGTCAGAACTTTTCGGTTAAACTAAATAAAGTTTAAAAAATTCTGGAAATTATCGAGAAAAATTAAGCAATGAATAAGGTCGTAAAATATCACGGAACAAAGTCGGAAATAGTCGTGAAAAAATCACGGATAGTCGGAATAGTTACTAAAATTGGAAAAAGTTCAGAAAACGTTAATATGAATCGTTAATCATAGAGAAAAAGTTCGGAAATGAAAAAGTACAGAAAATATTAAAAAACTTGTTCAAAGAAACATTGCATTTTTCCTATAATTTCATGAATTCTTCAACGTCATCCCGCCTTCTTCCCGACATTTCTCCACTATCGGGGAATTTTTTTTACTTCTCGACTTTTCCGTAGTTGTCTCACTTTACTTTACTAACCCTTTCTCGATCTCAGAGTTTTTATAAACTTTTAATTGTCGTTGGATTATTAAATAACTGTAGTTACGGTTTAAGTTCGTCAAAATCAGCAAATCTGGGCATTCAAATTTTCAATCAATTTGCCGATCATCGTAAAAAATGAAGTTCGAAACTTACAGTTTTTTATGAGCTTGAAATGAATTAAGAAAGCTTTTAGCGAGAATTTCATATTTTATATAAATTAAATGAATCGAAAAAAAATTAGATTCCAAAATTTTAATTTAAGCTTTTAACGAACTTTCGAGATTTTCGATTATTTTAGAAAAAGTTGAAATTTTGTTGAAGGATCGTTATTTGAAAAAAATGGATTTTTTAATGTAAAAAATTAAAATCGAAACTTGGAACTTTCGTTGAGATTTTAATAGTTTTGGATAAGCTTTCTGCGAATTCCATACTTCATTTAAATTTAATGAATCGGATAAAAATTCGATTCCAGATAATAGAAAATTACATTTTAATTTTAAGCTTTCAATGAGCTTTCGAAATTTTTGGAGCTTTTTTTGAGAAAATTTGAAAATTCGTTAAAGAATCGTTGTCTAGATAGAAAATGGATTTTAAAACGTAAAATTAAAGTTCGGAAAATAAAGCTTTCTGGGCGCTTTCAAGTTTCGCAGAGCTTTTGTACGAAATGTTTAATTTGGATATTTTTCTATTTTTCCTCTACTAATTTATGAACGTCCTACATCATTACATTTTTTCGATCCGAAGAAATTAATCGGGAAATCCGAATCAAATATCGCGATGTCCGATATTCAAATTTCTCTGTGCGAAGGTTTAAAAATTTTTAATTATCGTTACTGGTATGATAATTTGTGTAACTTTAAACCATTAAATCTCAAGTATACTATTTTATACGTAAATGGGGATTAGTTTGACATGCATTTCTCTATCCAGACATCTCGAGGCATATTCCCCATAAATAGAAACATAAAGATTACAGAACTGAAACGAAACTCCTTATTAATTTACAATTCCTCTGGAACTTTTATCATAAAATAGCTATAGCCAACATTATCTGAAAGTGGATTAAGAAAAACAGTATTACATTCAACGAAACGGATATTATCTAAATTACCAATGGGACAAATTCAATATCCGATTATGTATAATAGTTTTACTCCCTTACAGATACCACCTTTGGTCAAAGATGTTTTCCGAAACCAAATTTTGTGACCAGAGATCATATCTTCATGTCCCATTGGGTTGATATAAAAATATATGTCATGCATTAAAATATCCTTAAAGCAATACCCAGAAACAATGCATTTTCTCTATCTATTTGACATGTTATACGAGAAAACGAATTTATTCATAATTAAAGTTTGGGAGTGTTAATAATAATATCATGGAAAAGGATGTGGAGTAGATGTGGGATTGATGAGTATATAGATAACATTTTCCACATTTCCTCCAATAGATATATTATTATGTAGATTTTCCGTAAATTTATTATATCCAGCTAAACGTATCATTTGACATATCAAACAGCAAACGCTTATCAGAGTGAATTGAGGATGCCTTCGAACGGTTTTTGTATAGTAAATTCATGTATACGAGCTAGATGGGATGTGAAGAATGATTAACACTTCAAATTATTATTATTGTTGAATAGATGTTTGTATTATATTAGTTGTTGCCAGCGGAAGGATCACTTTAAAATTTAACATTGATTAAATTCGATAAGAATTTCAATAGGATTTTATTATCCCTTTTATGCTTAACTAAGAATCGTGTATTATACTCCCATCTCCAACTATACAAATAATTAATTTAATCTGCTTTCGGTTGTAGGTTTTGTTTGAACAAATTTTTTTTTTCTGTCGTTTTAAATAATCCCAAAATTAAATTGAAGGGTTTGAATACTGAATAGTAATATTGATAAAAGGTTCAAAATAATGTCTAACAACCCAGAAAAAATATGTTCCTTTTTTTTTGGTTATTGGAACCGAAAACAATTCCTTCCCATCTAAAAAAGACCTATCTCGAAAATAATGTTGATTTGGGTGGACGTACGAATATGTAGATGGGTGGACTTGTGGTATCATTAAATTGATAATATTGAAATAAACTAAATAACGCAAATCTGTTTGATAAATTTCCAAATATGATTCCAACTATACAAATTAAATATATTTGGTGTTGAAGTTATATTGTTAGTTAAAGGATTGATAGGCAATGTTATTATTAGACGTGTGGGTGGATGGTGAAATGTTAATTAATTTAGTAATTATTTGTTATTGGTTTGATTGTTTAATGATTTAACATTAATTTCCGTTAGTTAGAAATTCTGTTTGTATAGGAGGATTGTTGATTTTTCCCTAGGTTGAGGGTTGTTTGTAATTTGTCACTTATATTATATTAAATGATATTTTATTAGTTCTATTTCATAGATAAATAAAAAATCCGTAGATAGATATTATCAGGAATTTAGAATATGAAATCCCTACTTAACTAGGCATTTTTGTAAAAGTATGTGGTGGATAATAGATAGATATTTATAAATAACATTCAGGGACTTTGGTTCGATTTGCTTTTGACCTAGAGAATCGATAGTTTTCTTTTATTTTGTAATATTTTAATAAGGTTTCCAGAGAAAAATATCAAATGTATTTGGTTCAATTGATTTTTATTTATGCAAATTAAAATTAAAAAAAATTTGTTACATTGGAATTATTTAAAGTATAATTTTATTTATTTCCTGGCTGGGGTTACCCCCGCTTCGCTCGGACAAAGCTAACCACTTTAGTAGTATTAAATATTAATTTTATATAACACACTAAAATTCCACTTAATATACTGTTAACTACACCTTAAGCAATTCGTAATAACTAAACTTATTACGTTTAAAAAAAATTTCACTACAATTTCTATCAATATCGCTCCGAACATTGATAACAGCGCGATTGAGGGGGGGGGGGGCATTTGCTCCATTAGTTCAAACATAGTCCAGCCGCATAGTCTAAATAATTTTAACTTACCCCCCAACGCCTCCACCTATCAGTTGTTGCTCAAAAGAAAATTGTAAGTGGAAAAGTTGCATTCAAAACCCCTTATTCTCTACTGGTTTTCAATACCGATGGTAATAATATGCAGTTCCCAGCACTTCCCGGGTTCACCGACACCTCCTTCCCCCATCTACCTACCATGGGAAATTAGTTGCGAGACTTCGTCGCGCAGCCCCCTTTGTTTTAAAACGGTTTTTTGAATTTTTGTGTTTGCCAGCACTGATTGGTTCCCAGCACTGATTTTTGACAAATGCTCATTGACATACCAAACACCATTGCCATACACTACATTGGTAGGCCAACCTATTTGTATAGGTTTCCGATAGCATATTATATCATGTTAATATCATTGTATGGGCCCCATATATTCGTATAGAAAATTGAAAAATGCACTGAAAAATCGGCATAAGAAACATTTGAAAATTTACTTAATTTTTTTTAAATTTAATTTTGTATGAACGCTCCCATGTATTTAGTATCAGTCATTAGGTATTTTCCTTCTCTATCCAATAAAAATGTAAGACTTACAAATTTTCCAACCCCTCTCCGCTAGAGGCGGTTTTCTGAAAGACATATTTTCAGCCCAAAAGGCATGAAAGGGTTCACTTTTTCCAAGTTTTTAAATTTTGTCTTGTAGAGCAACTATCTACCCAACTTTCATAGAACAAAACTTTTTTGGCCGCCGAACAAAATTTTCGGCATTCGGTGATCAAAGGCAAAAATGTTCCATTTACGCGCAAATTGTCGAATTGTCTCGACCTTTTTTTGCATTAAAAAATCGACTTTTTTATTAGGAGGGCTAGCGAAAAAATTTAAACGCCAATCGATTTCTATCTAAATTTTAACCTCTTTAGCAAATTTTCGGTTAACACTTTTCCTCCCGAACAATAATTTTCTTCCGTCGACGTCAAAGAGTTAACCAAACTATATATCGTGTTGCATATCATTGGATGGGAAATCATGTGTGCAACAACTTTGTAGTACATCACTTTTCGATCCGACGCAACTGAAGCAAAATTTTTGACAAATTTTAATTTTTGACATTCAGCGTCACCTACTGTATATTTTTGTGGGATGCACTTTTGCAAGTTAAATAACTTTTTGGTACATCATTTTCATATCGGACGTCTTTTTACTAAACAAATCTAAATTTTTGTATACAGCGCCACCTATCTTATATTTTTCTCAGGTGTATTTTCACATATCCTATAGGCCCCTAGAATACTACTTTTCAATCGGACTGTAAATAAGAGAGCTAATTGGGAAAAAGCACTTCGGCAATGTTCAGAGAATTTTCGTTAACATCAGCAAGAGCGACAATTTCTTGCAATTTTTTGGTGAAATAAAAATGTTTGATTTCACAACAAATTTTTCCGATCAAAAAATTGTTACCACCCCCCTCCACCCCCTCCACCCTAGCAACAACTTTGTCCACCACGTCCACCTTCTGAAAAAACTTAAAAGCTCCCAGAAAGCCTTATGCTCCGAACCTAATTTTAACAAACAACCTAAATTTAAAATCTATTTTCTATCCAGATAACGATGCTAAATTTCAAATTTTTCCAAAAAAAGCTACAAATATTACGAAAGCTCATTAAAGGCTTAAAATTAAAACGCCTTTTTATATAATTTGACATCGAATTTTTATCCGATTCATTAAATTTAAATGAAATATGAAATTTTCGCTGAAAGCTCATCTAAATTATTAAAAGCCCAACGAAAGCTCTAAATTTCGGACATATTTTTTTACGTTCAATAATTTTTTTTTATCCAGATAACAAAATTTCAACCTTTCCCAAAATATAGTTTCAAAAATCACGACTCTAAAATCTAAACACTTATCCAACTTATCCGATACGATACCTCCACGTCGACTTAAACTCTATTTTCATGGAGCTAGAGACTACTAAAAGAGAAATTAATCTGTCTGCACGTTTCATTTTAATGCTATCAAATGGTTTACCAATGACAATTTATTTTGTCATCGCTAACGATTCCACTCGATATTAATACCAACTACCAAATTTCTGGAAATAAAAATCTCAGGTCTACATCTTGATTCAGAATTGAATTGATTGATTGGTTCCGTAGAATCCGCAATTGAACATTAGCCAACTCTTCTAAACCTTCAGACACTGAGTATAGCCTGTCACAGAATTAATTCTCAGTAAATATTGAAGTTTTCCGTCATTTCTTTCGCGACTTGACTGCATCAAAATTTCTGTTCCACGTTCTACAACATTAGTTTCGCCAACAATCTTCCGCCATTTTCTAACAATTTATAAAATTTCAGCGAAAGAAAGAAGCGAATACGTTAAGCAACCGAGTCCGTTTACTAGAAAATATCGCTCAATACTAACGAAGAATATATTAACATTCTTACAGTTTACTTAGTTTACTATAATTTTTATTTTTAATGTACCCTTTCCAAGGTTATAAGAACACAAGTCTACATTTCAAGATAAATTGTCAAATTTTGACTCTACGAATTGAATTATTGTCGAAACAGTTGATTGCAGGGTAAAAAGTTATAAACGTTTCTTGTAGGTAATTCTGAGAGCTACAAATTTGATCTCTTGTACTCTTTACGTTAAAGTAACGGCTAACAAGAGTAGATAGGCTAGGAGAGTTCGAGCACACTTTTCCGGCAAACTTCGGCAATCTTCGGGAATCTTCGGGTTTTCGGGCCGTTAAGGCAGCGGCAGACAGCTGACAGTTTGACAGCTGACTTTGACAGTTGACATCTGACTTTGACGGAGAGAGTTCAAAATGGATGCCGGTAGATATTTGACAGCTGACTTTGACAGTTGACATCTGACAACGGAGAGAGTTCGAAATGGACGCCGGTAGATATTTGACAGCTGACTTTGACGGATAGAGTTCAAAATGGACGCCAGTAGGTATTTAATATTTAATTATTATTTTAAAAGTAGAGCTTTGTTAGATCAAAATGGTTGCCGGACTAAGATAGATGGGAGCTTAGACAAAATATACTAAGATGGTATGGTTAAAATGTCTCTCACCTCTCAAATAAGCTACAAGTGAAAGATAGATAGATGGATGGGCACTGCTAGGTAAAGAATGCTAAGTCTTCGGT
>JANTOP010009994.1:0-15556 GCA_027564815.1 Symmerus nobilis
GCAGCTCATAAGTCGCTTGGATGTGAATATTTTTTTATGAAAAAATTATGTAATGAAGATCAAATATAGCCAAATATATTCTCAATTTTCTGAAACATTTCATTGAGAACTTTTCTTCCAAAAAATTCCCGAAAATCACCCAAATTTTCAGCGGTCACAGTGGTGTAGCCCCGTAACGGCAAAATGTTTAAGAAAAATTGGGACAATTTGTAAGGATCCCAGGGAATCTCTACCAAGACTTGAATATTTTAGATTTGGATGTAGCTCTTCGGTAACATAATTTTAAAATTCATGATTTCAGTCGGGTCAGATTTTCCTTATTTCCTGATAGAATTTTATCCTTTTTTGAATATAGACAATTAACGGTCAGTAAAGTAGACTTCGAATCAATTACTCTTTACTACAAATCAACTGTTGGTTAGAAATATCCAAGAGGAGTCTGTGTCTTATATGAAGAAGAGAGGAAGACGGAACTTTTTCGGTGGGCCCCTGGATTAGGCCCTGGAAATACCATGGATGCGAACCTGATTAAAATAATAAGCATATTCGTTAAATACGATTTTGGTTTAATAATGAACAATTCTTGAAAAACGATAAATTTGAAACGGTTTGGTGGCAGAAAATTTGACGAAATAAATTTTAAAATCTTTATCTCTTTAATGTGAATTTAACCCTAATCTTCTGATTCACTTTGAAGTTATCGTCTGCTCTCCCCGTAAATTCGGGGAGTTTTATTAAAATTGAAAGGCTAATTTAATAAAAATTAAGTAAATTTATGAATATCATCTAATTTACAGGACAAGGAAAATTGAAATATTTTCGATTTCTATTTACGACGGAATTGGTTTTTTATGAAATTTTGAAAATATTTGAAATTTTGAAGTTTTATGAGTTTTTTATAATTATAAAATATGAAAAATTGATACGAAATTTTAATTTTTGGAAATCAATAAATTTTGTAAAATTTTGAAAATTGTAAATTTATGAAATTTTGAAATTTTAATAAATTTTTAAAAATGTATGGAATTTTTCAAATTACAGGAAATTTTGACGATATTTCACGGATTTCACAAAATTTTGACTTTTTGAACTTTTACAAAATTTTACGATTTTTATGAAGTTTTCCAATTTTAATCAAATTTCCAGACTACAAATAACAAATAAATGAATAAATAATAATTATAGAATTATTAATGAACATTACGGGCTACTAAAATTGAGGTAATTAATTTGAATAAAGTTACAATTTAAATTTAAATAAATAAAATTGTTTCTCATAAATAAATATAAGAACAAAAATAAATTCAAAAATAGGATATGATCTCAATTTAGAAATATAATTTGAGGATAGTTGATCTATTTATAATTAATTTATGGTAATAACAACTATGCGGGTAAATAAAATTTTATATATCGAAATTTTGGGAAAGTATGTCAAAATTAAGTAAATAATTAAACAGTTTCTCAAACAAATATTATTTGGTAACGTAAATATACCCGAAAAAAAATAATTAAAATTAATTTTCGATTATTAAAATGATTAGCATCAAACAATATATATAATATACTTCTAGACACATATCCATTTTAATATTTCAAAAAATTATTCTACATTTTTGCCAAACACACAGGAAATAAAACAGAAACAAAAATGAAACAATGAATTTATTTTATTTGGACAAACAAAAATAATAATAAAAAGAAATAATACAATTCATTAATAAATATGATTTATTTAAGACTTTTAATTGTATTTTATTTATATGCCCAACCGGTGTAATTTATGTACAAATGATGTAAAAGATCTTTATTTGGTAACTTGTCGGCTTGATGGTTTCTCATAACTTTTAACGGTCAATAAGAAGTGTTAATTTTCGTATATTATTCTCTTTCCAACATTAAAATCTGGTTTATCTGGAAAAAATTATATTTTATAAAATCCAGGGACATTGGTAATGTTGAAAATTCGGGGGAAACCACACCTACAATCACTTACATGTCAGCTCTGCCAATTACACCGTCAACTTTTCGATTTTCTTAGTCTCTGTTGACATAATGGAAATTTTCGATTTCTTGGGATTACCCTAATATTCAAAATTTGGAATCAATGGAAATTTAATGATCCATTCATTCAAAATATTCATGTGCATAAAGTTCCGAACTCTAATTAAAAATGAAATAATTTGTAACTTATCCCTCTTAAATTCTGCTTAAAACAGCATGTATGTTGCAGGTTTTGTGACTTTTCCAGATTTTTAACCCAATTTGATAATCCAATATTATTCATAATTACTATACTTCTTAACCCTCGAAACGCTTCTTGGAAGTAAATTAATAGGAAATATAATACTACTGGTAACCCTTGTAAAAATACGAAATATTATATAATCCTTACACCGGATTCTTAACAAAAATAATTATTCCAAAACTATAATTGGCATTTCTCATCTCTAGAAGTCCAGATATACTGTTCTAATCTCTAATTTATAATTTAGTCCTTTAAATGGACGTCAAGATACGTGGATTTTTCTTTCGATTTGATTTTTCATTAATAACTTTAAGTTTTTCTGATGTCACATACTTAGACGACTACCAAATGGAGACACTACCTTCTGGAAAGTTATTTGTTATCAAACCCTGAATGTAATAATGTACGAAAAAACCCTTTAGTAGTAGAGGTCCTATTTGGATACTGGTTGGGAAAGGATTACCCCTAAAATTATGAAAAATGTCCGTGTATCCAATTTAATCTAATTGTTTACCTATAACCTGCAACCCCTGCAAACTTCTCAGAAATCTCGAACTCCTGCTACCCTTTCAGAATCCTGCAACTTCCGCAACCCTTGCAGAGACATGCTATTCCTGCTACCATTACGGGCAGCTGCATTTACTGCAACCCTTGCAGAAATTTAAAAATGCTATCACTCTTGCAGACACCGGCAATTACTGCAACCACTTCAGAAACCTAGAACCTCCCTCACACAAAAATCTGTAACCCTGAAACACTAGCAGAAATCTGCAACTTTCGCAACCTGTGCAGAAACATTTAATTCCTTCAACGGTCGCAGGCACCGGGAATTTCTACAACCCTTGCAGATATCTAGAAATACTGCCACTATTGCAGACACGTGCTACAACGCCATCAGAAATTTGGAACACCTGCAACTCCTGTAACCCTTGCAGAAATCTGCAATTGCTGTAGTCCCTGCAGAAATCTGTAATATCTGCAACTCTTGCAGAACTTTGCAATTCCTACAATCCTTGCTGAAATCGGTAACACCTGCTACCCTCGCAGAAATCTGCAAATTCTGCAACCTTTACAGATCCCTACAGAAATCTGATAATCCTGCAACTCCTGCAATCCTTGCAGAAATGTTCAAATCATGTCACCCTTGCAGAATTCTGCAACTCCTGCAACTTTGGCAGGAATCTACAACTCCTGCAAGTCTTAGAGGAATCTGCAAATCCTGCAACTCTTGAAGAAATCTAAAAAAATCGATCTAAATTTGTTTCCTATATTTCCGGCATTTTTTCTAATTTTTTCACCTTTTTTCCTGAATTTGCACAACAATCTCTACACGCCAATCTAAACTCGATTATTTCTTTTACGAATTTGTCCTACATTCTTTACGTTCTCGTAACAGACATTTTCGGGATTTAATGAATTTTGACTGATTTTTCCTTAATTTCCTTCCCTAATACTTCATCAGCTTTTCTGATTCTCTCTTAAAATTTTCCCGACTGTCCGTCTTTCCCCACATTATTGTACCATTTTCAGACTACTGCAAATAGGGACTTTTTCCCGATTTTTCTTGATCCCCTCCAATTTTTTTCCGAATTTGCCTGATATTTTAACGGCTGTTTTATACTTTCCCAAATTTTTTTTCCGAAATGCCAATGGATTTATCCTTCGTTCAAAATTTGAACCAATTTTTATATTTAAATGGTATATAAAGGAAAATGGGAAGAAAATCTTTTAAATCCGAAAGTCCACCTATCAAGTTTAAATTTTAGTTACTTTCGAATCAGAATACTTTATCTTAGGGGGGATTTGAATTATACAGCTACGAATTATCTCTAGATGTTAAGTTCCCTATATGGGAAAATGAATTTAATTAATATACCAATTCCGTGGAGAGAATATTAGGATTAGGAATTAGAAGATTATTTTATAAAGAAAAGTACTCTAGAAACGCTCATCCGCTGAAAATACCTAAAGATTACTCTCAGACAACCTGATGGTGATTGATTCAAACCATTGATGATTTTATTAAAGGACGCCGAGCTGCAAGGAGGTTACCTGTACTATACTAACTCGAAATATCTCATTATATAAATATTTTGCTAGAAATTTTATTTAATAAAAAAAAATTTGTTTCATTAAACTAGGTGGGACCTCTCTCGTCTGGTTCTTGCTGTATGTGTAATCATCAAGAATACGGTTATATCTTAAAGTTAAAGAAACCGGCTAAAAAAGCATTCACTTTGTGAAAAATCTCTGGTAAAATGTTGGATATTATGTGAAATCCATACATTTTTTTTTTCTCATATCAAGGTCTGCATTTAATAAATTGCATATGGATAATGCAAGAATATTGATCGCTGAATTTATAAGAGAAATAAGAATGTCGGTAACAATTGAAATTAACGTAATAATTATTAAATTTATTTCTATTTTTTTTAGGCGTTAAGGTTATTTGTATGGTTAAATATTTATAAATTTAAAACAATAAAATAACATTAATGTTTTAACACTCCCCGTTGATTTCATGTTAATTCGTAATAAAATTATACTGAATTCCGGATGGAGCCAATTTTAACTTAGACCTATCTTGTTTCTATTCGCTTTTACTACCATGAACAACCAAATTTTAACCGTTTAACATTAACACATATCTTCAGGTTGACCCTAAAACCTAAATCAAATTACACCTGTAATTTCAATTGAAAAGAAGAAATTAAATAAATAAAAATAAATAAATAAACAAGTTTAATAAAATGAAAGAATTTTTGATTTTCCTGAATGGCCCATTCAAATCTAAAGTGTATACGTTTACTTGATGATTGTAATTTCGAAAGAGGCTTGTCTTCTTCTTCGTACAAACTATTAGAGCTTACCCATAATCACGTTTTTATTATTCAATCTTTGAAATTATTTACTCAAATTGGTGTCATAAATAATAAATAATAATATTTAAATATAAAATATCTAAATAGAAAAAATTTATTTGATGAGTTTTTATTTCGAAAAGCTGATGAATTGTAGACAAGTTTATGATAAATCTTTTAGGTGATATTAGCTTCCAAGAAATACTGATATCATTTACTTGGCCGCCTACACGGAAAAAATCAATATGTTACGTTTAATTATTACGATTATTTAAATCAAGGAAACTATATGATGAGATTAAGAAAGGATCTACTAGATTTGAGCAAATATATGATCCGAATTAGTAAATAATGATTAAAAATGATATTTATTTCAAATCGTCGACTTAGGATTTTATAACTCATGATAATAGTCATCGATATTCATCATCATCTCACCTAATTTTCAAAAGCTAATTTTTAATAAATTATTGTCTAGTATATAATTCCATACCTTAAAATAAACTTAAATAATTTAATTAAATTTATGTTCGTTATTAGAATTTATTTATTTATTAATTATAATTTTCGTTATTCCATCCCAGAACTCCGAATATTGATGATTTTCTGGTATATCATTTTGTAAATTTGCAAGGGCATTTTGAATTAACAGTTTTATTAAGAAAGGTCAACTTATTTAACTAAACTTATTTTCTTCGGATGGTCGAATAAGCTAAATTATCTAACTAATTTCAGGAGTTTGAGAAAATAAATTATTCCTTCCTGGAAATTTAGATTATTCGCGAAACTACCAGGAAATTTCAATTGATTTTGAAAATGAAATAAAAAAAAAACGGTTGATTTTATCACAAATTTTTTTTTTTAAATTTCTTCCCTAATCACTTAGAAATAGCTTGCCATCATTAGATTAAAAAAAAACCCCCGCTTCAAATTCCATTTCCCGATTTTACAAAAAAAAAATTTTTTTATTCAATATATTTGATTAAAAAAATTTTTTTACAAAAAAAATTTACAGAAATTCGAAAATTTGTAGAAAATTTTATGTTGTTGTTAAAACAATTTTTTTAAACCTTTTCTTATTATTAAATAAATTTACGCCAACTTTCGATTTAATAGAATTTTGCTCTCAGTTTCTTGAAAAATCAAAATTTCCGGGAAATTCTATAAAATCGGAAAATCTGTTTATGAAAAATTAAATCTAAGTACAGACAATTTTTAAAACATTTGTCCTTTGATTGGTTTTTTTTTTTGTATAACAATCTTTATATTGTAATTTTATGGATAATTATCTGGATTTCTTTTTCTGGACAGCTGATTGGCTAAATTAAAATCTAATTTCAAGGCTTTGAAAAAAAAAAATTATTTGGGCCAATTACGAACTTAGTTTAACGACATTGATTATTTTCCGGTAAATCTCTTTGTATATCGTGAGATCAATTTTTGGATTCAAAATTTAATTAAGAAAATTTCGTTAAATTTAGCTCAAGCTATTTTTTCTGGAGAGCTGATTAGCTAAATTAGAAAGTAATTTCAGGGTTTTGAGATAAACAATTATTTAAGCCAATTACGGGCAGAGTTGAAAGAAATTGATTATTTTCCAGTATATCTGCTTACAAATCGCGATTTTTATTAATAAAATTTCGCCCAATATGGCTGAACAAATTTTTTCTGAGCAACCGATTAGTTAAATTTAATGCTTATTTCCAGATTTTGAGCTTATAAAAATTTTTTGAGCCAATTGCGAGGTTAGCTCACCAGTAGAAAGTGAATATCTTACTTCAGTAAGTACTAATATTTTAAGAGTATAAGTTATGAGGGGAGCTTTTGACTTGGGGATAAATAGATGATTTAAATTATTCTCTATTTCAATCTATTTGGAAATTAGAAATTTTTTCTTCGAAATTATAACCATAAGTGTGCTTCAATATTCCATCATCAAATTACAATACATCCTCTGTTCCGCATATATAAAAACTGAAATTGGTTACACTAAAAGCTCTATGCTTTTTTTTCGTTGTTTCACTTTGACTTTTTGCTGTAATATACTGACTAATGGGGTGCTAGGCTTTTATTAATTATAAAAAAATCGTACATATAAATATTTTTCTGCCTTATATAAGTTCACAAATCCCTTAATTATAACGGTTATTATACCATTCACACTAATAAGAAAACATTTACTAGAATGTATAAGAAATTTAAAATTCCATCCTATCAATTCTAGAATTTAGCAAATGTATGCTTGATATTGTCTTCTATATCATCCTAAACCTAGGAACACATTTACTTAAAATTAGTATATAGCACCTAAATGCTTCCCCTTAAATGCTAGCACTTAGTTATTATATGCTTAAATTAATCATATGTATGCTGAATATTATCCTACGTCATACAAGAACTAAGGCCACATTAACTAAAAATTAAAGTATATAAGCTTAACAAGACTATAGCATATATGTTCCCATATTGGGCACGTATTTGCGTGATAAGCACCGGCCCCTCTATTTACACGGTACTCGATTCATACGATTTCGCTTTTACACATTCATATGATTCATTTACACACATTCATACGATTTATAAATTAAAGGAAAAAAAGATTACAGTTTCAATGTGTATAATGTCAGCGACTTGGGCAATGATTCTATACCACATACTTAGAAAAAACGAAACATTGCTTTTGAAAGCGCTGAGGAAGATTAAAAAATTTGGTTCTTTCATGCAAATGAATTATTTTTCTTTAATTAACAAATTAAACAATTTCTGTTTCAAATTTTGCTAAAGGCTAATTCAAATAATATATATAAGAGTCACGAGACTTTAAAAAAGAGCAATACTTTTGCCAAAAATTGACTTCATGCTTCATAAAAGTTTCACACCTCTCGTATAGTATGATATTGTCGAGTTCTCCAAAATAAGCATTAGTTTCCAACTTCAATTCGACTTTTTCATTTCAGCCGACTCTTTCCTTCCGCTTCAAATTTGGAAAGAGTAATGGTTACTGTGGGGCGGATCTAGAGAGTACGTTGGGTAAGGAAGGAATTCATATTCCAATTTGCACTTTTATTTCATTAATTGTAAAATTGTGCGGCCGTCATTGCGCACGTAGGTTTTTCATGTGCAAGTAATCATGCAAAATATGAATCAAGCGTCCTGTTAATTATTCATTTAAAATCCAATTTATTTGATTATGTAACGTTCGAAACTTTTGTATAGAAACTATGAATAAATTAAAAAATACGGAGAGAAGCTTTCAGTTTTGAGTACAATTTCAAATGCTTTCAAATCTAATGTTAATCCGAACAATTAAATTTTAATCAAATCTGAAACTTCCATACGAGAGTTCCACAAAAGCTTAAAAGCTTAAGGAATGCTTTTATTCGTATTAACACCTATTAAAAGCTCCACATGAACTTACGAGCTCAGCGAAAGCTTTAAGTTTTGAATAAAGTTTGATATATTTCGAATCCGAATTTATATTAATCAAATTGAAATGTTTCAACAAAAGCTCCACAAAAGCTTGAACGCTCATGAAGCTTTTGGTTTCGGATATAATTTTATTCGTATGGACATCTATTTTCCATTCAAATAATTTAACTGCAACGAAACTCAAAATGATCTGACAAAAGCTCCACATGAACTTACGAGCTCAACGAAAGCTTTAAGTTTTCAATAAAGTTTTATACATTTCAAATTCTAATTTTTATTCAAATAATTAAATGTTCATCAAATCTGATAGTTTTCTACAAAAGCTTCACAAAAGCTTTAAAGCCCAATGAAAGCTTACAATTTCATACGTATTGAAACCTATTTTCCATCCAAATAATTTAAATACAATCAAACTCAAAATGTTACGATAACAGCTCCGCAAAAACTTAAGACCTCAGCGAAATTTTCAAAATTTCATCAAATTTCAAATTTTCAAAATTTCAAAAAAAAATTTAATTCTTTACATTTTACGAAAATCGGATCATAATACGTCCTATATCATACTAAATCTAAAAACTCAATTTCTAACATTTAGCACACATTTAGCCTAGAATATGTTATGCTTGATATATATGAAATTACGCTTGATTATAGACGTTCTATTACTTCATTTGTAACATCTCGCCCCATATGCTTGATATGAGTAAATAATTTTTTCCGTGTATATGATTTGAATCCTTGAAATCGATAGAAATATAAATAGATCTCATCAATCAGTTATTGATTAATTTATGATACCAAAAATTGACTAATTCAAATTTGAAGGTTTCACAGTGAAGATAAATCTTGGTAAAAATAAATGGGAATTTCATAAATGGTCTTCTTTATTTTCTTTCAATTTTCTTACGAAATATTTTAATTACAAAAATTGTAATCATTGACTAACAATGGTATTTATTTAATAACCATCTAAATATGGTAACGGCGCCCACTAGTGGGTATCCTAAACAAAAGTCGAATTTATTATTTATAGAAATATAATAAATTGCCAAATATAATACCGGTTTCTGGATGGAGAATATTCCGTATAAAAGTAATTAAAAAGAAAAAATTAAAAATATATTAAGATTTATGTTTATATCTTAAAACTTAATGCTTTCTCATCTCGTTGCCTAAGGGTAAAGAAAGCATAAAATTGTGTTTTTATTATTATAACATATTTTCTTTATTTCATCAAAACTACTTCAGCTACTTTATTTCATTTCCATAATTTGCTGATTTTAGCATAATAGAGGCCCATACCTAAAAATATTTGGTTCAATGACTTGTAAATTAGCAACCAGAGAGAAAAAAAAATATTATTAATGGTCCGGTTATGGTCTATCCATTATTCGGACAGCTCTAAATAATTAGTTAGTCACTTTAAAATTGATAGATTGTTTTTTCATCCGATGTAGAAATCAACACAATAACTGTATTACATCCAAATGGTTATGTCAGAATTAATTTTTTATCTATAAATTAAATCGAGTGTTGGGATTTATAAAAAATTGTTGATATAATTTATTTAATCAGACTTAAAAAAAATATCTAATTACAATGGCTTCAATGTTATCTTGCATATGTAATAATGTAAAGGATGAGAAAATTTTAATTTCCCATTAATAAACCACAACGTTCGGATCAATGAATGAGAAACAGATTTCAAAAGATTTAAGCGGGGAACCCCGATTATTTGTTTTATTATTTTATTTGCAATTTAATTGAATATAGAAAATTTTCCAATCACACAAAATTAAATTGATAAGAAAAATATTTAAAAGTTAAATAAATCGAATAATTAAATTAATTTATTTACAAATCCATCAGCAATTTAATTAAAACGGCAAATATTTCTTAATAAATTAATTGTTTATTGTTGATAGAGAAATTAATACTTTTATTTTATTTACCGCTTTTTATAGATTTTTAATCAAATTGCGGTGTACCCCATAAGCAAACAAACAATGTAATTGAAATTAAACACAATAAAAAGATATGTAGAACATAAAATCGAAAATAAATGTTACGAATGTTTTTTTTATTTATTTTTATATTTTATTTTAAATTAGGTTATATAATCGAATATTATTTACTTAATAAAAAAAATTTGAAAAAAGAATTTAACAGATAAAGATATTTATCCAAATTAATAGTACCGATATTAAGATTTTTTTTTTTGGAACGAAATATGGCAAAATTAATATTGAGTATCTCAAATCTATTGTAGTCCGTAGGAGAAAATCGAAAGTGAGAATTGATAACTATTTCTTAAAAGCAGGAGTGCCCAGCTCCTAGCACCCAGGGCATTTGTTTGTTCCCATACAAAAATAAAAATGATGAAAATTAAAATAGAAACTTGAATTTATAAAAAACGATAGAAGATAATAGTTCGTAAAAATAGGTCGTACAAATAATTTTAGAAAAGAATTGAAATTCAGTTCCTTATTCTAATTTGATTTTAAAATAATTCGAATTGGAATTATTATCGGAAAAACATATAAGATTATTCAGAATACTTCAGGGAAAATAATTTAGAGACTTTCTTAATTTTAAAAATTATTATTTGTATTAAAATCTATTGATTTCAAATGATTATATGGATTTTCCTATTATTACATGAAAAGTGTGGCACTTCCAAATGATATAAAATTCGAATGGTGAAATAACAAAATCAATTAAATGGTGGATCTGGGTTTTTTATATCTTTTCCCAGTAGAAATGAAATGTAAATTATCTAATCATATTAATTATTAGTTAAGTAGATATTATTGAATTGTATAATTGACATATTTTAGATAAGGATACTGTTAATCTGTTATAATTAGAGATAGTTATTAAGGTATTATTTAGAAATGACATGTAAATTAATTATTTGAAAATAAAACTAGTAAATGGCGGATTTAATGATTAATTACTAGTGAGACTCACTTATATCTGAAATTATAACTTCTTTCTAGAGATTTTTTTGGTATCCCCGAATCCTAAGCTTACTAGTCCCGCTAGAGAAATTCGAGGAAATTTAATATAAAATTCAAACTTAAATGTTTAAAATGTATTCCAAAGTATGTTTGATTTTGGGGAGCTTTTCATTTAATTGTGGAACAATCCTTCAATATTTAGAAAAGTTCTTTTGCTTCTATCGAGTTATTTATTTAAATTCTTCAAATTTATTTCGATCATATAATAGCCAGATAACCCTGCAGTATAAGAAGTTCACATCTGACGACTTCATTATATGATTTCATAGCTGAAAAAAGAAGCTCTGAACGCAATGGGTTGCCCCATTGATCAAATTTTCCGGAAATTTATGTTGTCCACGAAACGAAAATTTAGATTAAATTAGCTAAATTTCTTCGGTAATTATTTAGAAATATAATTTGGCATCATTAGATTATTGCAAATTTAGAAATTAAAACCGCTTTCCTCAAAACTCACGGTTTTGCTTAAGTTGCTTTTGCATCGATCTCCATAAATTCAGGGGGTCGATTTTTTGAAAAAGTTTATTTCATGATTTACTCATTTTACCCTTCGGTTTGATTTCTCGTAATCAGATTTGACGAATAAAATTTCCTGTAAATTGAAATTTTCTGCAGTACTGTTAGAAAAATTCTATAAAATCTATAAAATTTTGGTTGTGGCCGATAAAAAAGGAAAGAGTTGAATTTTTCAAAAAGGTTTCTTAACAAAATCTCTTAATTAAATATTAAAAAAAAAATTTACTGCCATTAGATTAATAATTTCTTGAAAATCATTCCCTCTGCGCGACTGATTTTCAAAAATCTTAATCAAAAACCGTTCGAATTGATTGGTTTTTTATCCAATCTGATTTTTGACAAAATTTTAAAACTAAAGGTTGTAATGGGATCCCCGGAACTTGCGGTATTGCTAATCACCTAAATCATTCTAATTCATTATTTGAATCCATTTAGAAATTTTCAAATTTTAAATTTTCAGGGAAGTGAATAACCATTTCCCTGAGAGTCACGGTTTTGGTAATGTTCCACTTATACTAGCCAATATAAAATCAGGGGATAGATTTTTTGGAATATTTTATTTTTGTAATTTTATCACTAAATCCTTGGATTTCATTTCCCCTAATCAAATTTTCTGATTACCGAATAGAATTTTCCGGAAATTCAAGTTTTCACACAACATATGTATAACATCCAAAAAATCAATTAAATTTTAAAATTTAAAATTTACAAATTTTTTCAAAATTTTCTCGAATTAATGTCGCTGAGAGAATGGACAAATATTTCATTATTTAGAATAATTAAATAATTTATTTTTATTAATTTAATTTAATTTATATTTGAATTAATATTTACATAATATTAAGAATAATATATTTGAGATTCGCCGGAAATATAATTAATTAATTCCGTAAAAAATATCCATATTCTGTCAATTAATTGACTATCATTATTATAATTAATTAATTAAATATTTGGAATTACCAGACAAACAATTTTCGGCGAGAGACATATGCCACATATAGAAATGAAGTCATATCATCTGAGATTATAAACAGACGGACCAATGAATATTGCTACATATCGGTTGCTAATCCGGGCATCACCAATTTGCGGCTCTTACTTTTTAATATTTAAAATAAACCCAAGTTGAACAGGAGGATGAATCAAAGGCAACCAAAAAATAAATAAAAAAAAAACATATAAGAATCAAGCAAGATATTAAAGTGCTTTTTTTTCCTTCATCTTATATTTTTGAAAAGAGATTTTTCAGAAACAGGTTTAATATAAGATCTTTCACTCCCCTGCCATTCCTCTCTCCTCTTCGATACATATTTCATTTAAATCCAATATATGGGATATCAGAGAACTTTTATTATTATAGAAAGATGAGAAAAAAAAATAATCTTAAATGGTTACACCATCAAGGCATCATCAGTATCCCAAACCGAGGTTCGGTTTAAATGGTTAAGCGATCATCATCATTTCTCTCAATATCCATTTAATCATTTCCTCTATTTAGCCGGAGATAAATCTTTTCAATCTTCTTGGATATTTTTTTTTTACTTAGTTTTTTTTTTTAAATCGCGGTACATCTATGTATGATCAATGTATATGATGTACGATTTGTATAACCGTAAATCCCTATTGACCTGCATTTTCAAATCATATGCTGTGTATAGAATGTTACATATATGTACCTTTGAGTAACCAATCATGTGGCCTCAACGCTCGATCAGAATGAATGTTACGTTTTTGTATATATATAGTTGACGACTATATGCCGAATGATCGTGTGCGATCTCGTATAAATATTAATATATGATAATAATCCAAATTTAGAATGAAAATATATCCAATTTGAATGAGATTTGTTTATTTTAATTATTTATACAAAAAAAATTAAATAAAACACCCACATAATTTTCAGATGTTATTCATCCAATTTGATACTTGTAGTAGGATATTTGATCACGTTCAATTTACCCACTTTTGTCAATATTTAACCAATATTTCTAAAAAAATTATGATCTAATCTTTCGATTTCGATTTAGTAAATCGATCGTAAAATTTATTTAATAAAATTTATCTAAAAACTTTTACAAAAAAAAATTTTTTTTTTAAATCGAGATCGCGCTACCAACTTCTACCGATCGCGCTTCCACATGTACTAAAAAGACCATCGGCTACAGAAAAATTTTATCTGTAAAGTCGCTTAAGGTAGGATAGTTATACGAATAAAGTATATAAGTATTTCTGTCGAATATATCTGTTCACAAGGCATGATCGCAGAATATCAAAATTTTAATCATTAAAATCGCCTGAATCTCAAAAATTGATTATCAATTTTTTTTCGATCGTTTGTAACCTACTTTAAGCAATTATGCCTTTTCCCCACATATGTAAAACGAATAATAAATAATTTTAATTCATTATTATATTTTACGTTACTCGTAAGAAGAAAATTGTTCTCTTTCAATAGCACAGAATGTGTGTTGGAAACCCATTGGCTTTCGAAATGTAAAAAGTGTATGGAAAATATGTAAGACCACGATTTATGAGATATTAAATTTTGTTTAATCTGATTCATAATCGTGACCTAAAAAATGGCGGTTTTTATTTATTTATTTATTAATAAAATAAATAAATAAGTAAATCAATTTAAATTGTTCATTTTCAAAATATATATCCATAATTTCCTGAATAATTTCGAATTTCAAAATTTCAATTACGATCCATTTAGGGGATGAGTCAATCGAGTTAATAATATTAAAACCTTAAGGGGTTGTCTAACAAGTTTTATTTTTTAAACAATTTTAAAAATTGATTTTTGAAATTTGACAATTTTTCAAGATTTCACACTTTTCTCCCTTGGATGGTTTCCGATCAAAAAATCTTTTTCCACAAAATTGTATCTTATTGAATTCGGCATGGAATGACACCGGATGGTAAGGTTAAAATTAACCCTTTGAAGGTAGAGGTCTTATTTCGGTAATCGGAATTTCTATAATTCAAATAGAATTTATTTTATTATTTTATTTAAAGAAATTATAATTTAAGTAATTACATAAAATTAATTATAATAAGTAATCTAAATTTAATTCCCACACAATAAAAAGTGGAAATTACAGCATAGAATTGTCTAGAAGCCTAAAAACTATACTATAGATCAGGGGTGCTCAGCGGCTAACACTAAGGGTATTTTTTCTCCCATATAAAAATTAAAATAATTAAAATTAGCATTGGAATTTCAATTTAAAATAACCGGAAGAAACTCCTAAAAATAGATCGTCAGCGAGCTTTTTGAATGGATAATTTGTGAATTTAAGTAAATCCTAAATGACCGGGACTTTTAATTAATTTCCGACCTTATTGAAATCTAAAAGTAATCCCGATTAACGAATAAAATTTTAATAGATCTTTCGGGACCGTAATTCGATCCAAAACCCATTTTCAGCAGTCAAATTAAATGCATTCTTCTTCAACATCAATGGATCTTGTGT
>JANTOP010010005.1:0-60560 GCA_027564815.1 Symmerus nobilis
GGCTATATTGACATTGCGTTCTGAAAACAATGGACTGTCTCATACCTGGTGCTGTCTCATACCCGGGAACATTCCCCGTAGTTGTAAGTTGTCAACCAATATTTTACTGGAATTAATAATAGTTTAACAATTTCCTTTGAGAATTATTACCTCGCTCCAAAATTAATTTACGTAACCGAAATTAAGTAGAAAAATGTAATCACGGTAATAATTAAAATTTTATTCAAATCATTTGAAAAGGCATGCGAGAAAATAGAGGTGTGTAGTCTTTAACGTTATAAAACCCATAATTTAATGATTTATTAACAGATTTTTGAATATAATATATGCTAATTGTATTACTCATTTTTTCGATCGATTTCTTGCAACTATTGCGTAAAATTATCTGAATCGGATGTTGACCTTAATATTTTTATGTAATTATTTAATGGGAATTTAAATTAAAAATAAATGAAAAGAAACGAATAATATTTAAATCCTTGCTTCTTTCCATTATTTTTTAAATAATACCGTTTAGTTCAATGTCCCGGGCCATTAAGTAGTTTTATTTCTTTTAAGATGTGGAATACAATAAATAATCTATAATATATAGGAAAACTAATAAAAGAAAACTAGATGCAAATTCAAACCTCCCACATGTGTATGCATTTCATTTACTAAATAAATAGAGGCTCTTTTATTTATTCAAAATGCAACGTTTTATTTGCATTTTCATTTCGCACATATGTGGCACATTATAGTAAACTGTAAATAATAGAAAAATGTATATATGACACAGTGCAAGTATATTCCTTTCTGAAAACATTTTTATTCTATTAAGCAAAATCTAAAGAACGGGGAGCGAAAAAAAAATAGAGAATATTATTTTAATTTGAATAAGAAATGGAATAAATTACCATGCAGGAAAAAATTCTGTATACTTCATTAATCACACATGCACAAACACGAGCATCCTACAAACAATATACATTTCATATGGGGCCACTGTTTTCAAAATGCATTTATAATTGCATAATTTTCTATATTAAATGCAAGTAAAGCTTTGGCTCGATGCATTAAGCAAGCAGCCCCATTTGTCTCATGTATAATTGCTTTTCTTTAATTTATTTATGCAAATTTTGTTAATAAGTGATTTTGAAAAATTGAATTGTAGGGTGGATAATTTTGAAATGTGAAGATCGCTTAATCTTGCGAAGGGATATCAACTATATAATTATCATATATTATATAATATTTCTAACTATCTATCCAACAAATTATATAATTCTACCCAGACATTTTATGATGATGTTGAAGAAAAGATTTATTAATAGTTTATTTACTTATAAATAATCATATATATTCTAATATTATGATTATATTAACATAATCTAGTAAGGTAATAATATAATAAATAAGTCATTATCAGACGATAATCAGAATATAGTTCTTCTTCCTATTCTATCCATTCTAAACTTTTTATTCAATATTATGATGAATTATCTGACTTATTATTAATATAAGATGTAACTTAATTATAGTGATTCTATCTGTTTTCTCTTATAGGTTCTATTCTTAGGTCTTTATAAGAAATTAATTAAAATAAAGTTAAGTTGGTTGTTAAAGTTATTTAATGTTGGATGTGGAAAGGTGGTAGATTGGATCATAATGACAGGTAGTGATTGCCGCATATAAAATGATATAATATCCCTGGCTTGCAAATCACATCAAAAATAGCACATACATGAATTATGATGACCATTATTGAGGGAATATTTCTATAAAGAAGAGGAAAATTAATAATCTCTCGTAGAAAAGCCAGTTCCTCAAACTGAAACTTTTATGAAAATATTGTTATGAAATACAAGATATATGTTATTCTAAGTTTCTAATAGAAGTCATAATATAAATTATACCTTTCACCTTAAAATATTTCTTTTATTAAATATAAATTCCCCCGGTTACTTGTAGGTTGAATTTATATTACAGAAAATTGAAAGTTTTTATGCTGGTGGCTCATCATTACTTCATTATATCGGATAAATTCACTTTTTATTTTAAACAACAATGCCAACGTAATAATTGCTACTATATGATGAACAATTTATTGAAAATATCACAATTGTTTGGGGTTCGAAAAAAATTTGAGCCATTCAGTGAGTAATTAAGAAAGTCACAAGATTTAAAATTTAATTATTTGTTAATATTATTATTTCCTATTTTATTCATCTACGTTATCTTCAGAGACTCAAATCCCTTTATAAACCCTCATATTTCTATATAGCCATTAAAACATCACTTAAAGTTTTAATTTACTTTCAGTTATTATTTTTTGTGAGATGAGCTGATACTCCTTCTTAAAAATTCTCATTATCCCACAATGAAATGGGCTACATAATACAGAAAGAATAATCAATAATAAAAAATTATTTTGTTCAATATTGTTTTCATTATTTAATTAATGTAGGTAGGTAAATCAGATAGATACCTATTATAGGTATACTAATTTCGGGAACATAATAATATTGCTAGGTCGGTTGATAATGGAAGAATGAATGGATGGATGTATGATTGTAGTCTACAAACGGAATAAAAATAAATGAATAACACTGCCTTCAATCGGTTCTATAGTTTAAACAGTTCATAGACTAAACAATTCTCATATAAGTTTTAAATCATGAATAAAGTTATAATTTTCTCTTTCTGACGAATCACGATAATTCAGAGGAAGAAATTGGAAAGGTATTTAAGATAATGATCATTCATTTGTACAATATGCTTCTTCCAAATGCAACTAATTATATTTGTTTTTCTATGTAAATTTATTGATTGTTGATTATATGCATTGAAATTGATATATTTATAGTTATAGCAAGGTGAGCTGAACAGAACAGTGCAAAATTAGTCTGCTACTTTCCTATAATTAATGTCGTATCGTTGATTTGATAATCATGAATTGTAGTAAAATGAACTTTTTTATAATCCAATCAATAAAATCATAAACCGTTATATACTTGAATATGCTTAGGTTATTGCTACAATCACTGTGATTCGTTATTCAAAATCAAGTAAACCAATAATATATTCATTCCATATTTTCGAATTAAAGTATAAGTACCGAGAATATATGAATGAATATTGATGGACTTTTTTCATAATAGAGGACGATGAGTCTATATCAATCCCTTGATTTAATGTTATCATTTTAATCGGTAACATCATTGATGACATGCAATATTGTTGAATCATAATGCATTTATTATGTATGCATAGTGCTTCGATGATGAATATAAAATTCATAAATGAATTGACAGCTTTTTTCTAATAAATTAAATCATATGAAATATTTATGTGCAAGGATACATAGATAGATAGTGACACTCCATGACATGAATAATAATATATGTAAATTGGGGTGAATTGAATTTCTATATTCTCGAATTTGAAAATGAGGACCAATCGAAAATTGGTCTACTCTACATTTTATTAAAATGTTCTCAATGGAGGGCAATATTACGCATAAACTATCTTTATTCGATAAGACAAAACAAGCATTTGAAACCAAACTCATAATGCTTGACAGTGACACCCTTCTAATAAAAATGCCATTACATCATAAGTATGAGATTGTCATCATACTTCCTAATATTTATATTATATTCCGATTATAACTACCTATTATATTTCCGAACATGGATATTTAAGATTCTGAACTTGTTTGCATTTAATTTACAAATTTATTTATCCATTAATAAAAATTCTCTGATTTAACCGATATCAATTTAACTTAAATGGCTCTTTCAATGTTCTTTCATTACTTGATACCGAAATACATAATTTGTTTGCCATTAAACGAAAAATGATATGCTAGATGCTACAATTGTCTTTTATTTAGAATTCTTGGAATATTTATGGAACCCTAGATGAGTTCTGTAGATGATGGCATTACAAAAAAATAATAATAAAAGTCAATAGAAAATACCGAATCGTGCTGGATAGAAGATTCTAATATGTACGTGGTGGTATATGGGATATATAAAAATACCGCTTGTCAGCTTGACATTTTGAAAGCTTTTTAATTTATTTCGAATGATGGTAAAAAATTATGTTTAGGGTTGATTCGGTCTGGAGGCATCCACCTTCCCAAACAGCTTTTCTTGCCGCATGACTATTCACAAAAATAGTTGATATTTTTCGGGAACGAGATGATGAGTTTTATTGATAAATATCTACATCTACATATGTTGAGAATTTTAATGATATTTTGAGCACATATGTTGTTCGGAGTATAGAAATTCAATACAAGAAAGGATTTTTTGTTAATGAAATAAATCGTATGTGTAATTTTCTAAGTTAGATAGAAAGTTTTATAAATGGAAACCTATTTCATAGCATATCGAAAATAAATATTTCGTTATAAAGACCCCGAAGGAATACCATTATTCCTCAACAATATTTCCGCATTGTAAGTAACTTTTAAAAGGTAATAATTTCACAATTTCCTTTCCGAAAATATTCTACCATTCGTTTTATGGCAATTGATTTTGGGTGAAATATTGGTAGCACCAAACCTTAGAAATCTCGCTAAAATAAAAAAACATTGAAAACTTATACCACACACATGAAAATGGAAAATTTCATACTACCATCATGATTTCATTAATAATTAATTTTAATTTAATACGTATTATAACAAATGTTACGCATCCTGATACCGATAAGCCCAATATGGTGTTCCGTATAATAATGTACAGAAATCGATTACCATTGATTGGGAAAATAATTTATCCGAATGCGAATATTTTTAATTAACTTTTGCCTATTAGAGTTTATTTTTTTTTTATTGGAATTCGATTAGGAAAATTGTTCCATTGTGTATATATGGTAGAATGGGACCCATTCATTAGTGGGGTACATGTGTCAACACCAACTTGTGATTATATTTATATTTATCCAGTCATATTTACTACTAGTACTATATCATTATTACAAATGTATCAACATAGGGTTACTGACTTCTCGCTATTATATTATTAAAATTTATTAATCAGATTATATACAGTTTTCCTGGAGAGGTAACCTAATTACGAAATAGGTCATGTGCTTAATCAAAAGCATTGGAATCACGCATTGTAATTAGTAAAAAGGCTACAAGACCTCGAAATTTGAACTTCCCCGCTAGAGATTATATAATTAAAAAATACTCGATGTAATTAGCGGAAATAACCCTCATAAATCATAATTGTAGTACAATTCTTCAATATTTCTATTATCGAGCAAATGTATGAGAGATTTATCTATTACATGCAAGATAAATCGGTCATTACAGATATGTATTAGCCAATAAATGAACCTGTATTCATATTCTCGTTCGCAAAATTCTTTAATTATTTGCTGTCCGGTTTTTCTTCTCCCATATATGAGATATAACGGAAACATCATTAGATTACAATATTTGAATGGAACTTATGTTTTAAACCAGTTACAAGAAGAAGTACTTGTATGTTATCACATACATAGTTCTTGAAAACGTTATACAAGTATTCAAGAATATTATATTGCCTATTAACTTAACCGATCTGTGATATTTAGTATAATAATAATGTAGCTCATTTCCCTCATTTACAGTCATTAATCACTTGCGACTTGTTTAAAAGATAAAACCTCTATACCGTTTTTCGAAAATCATTCCTTGTTAATACAGAATTTATCCCTTTTCAAAAATTCTTAAATACCTTAAAATACTTGACATACATTTGAATAGAAGATCTTGAAATAAAGGGAAGAAAGACAAGAAAAAAAAATTGGTAATGAAAGAGATATGCAGGATATACTCTTATGCTATCTAAATATGTTAGAAAATTCTAAAGGAAAAAGTGGAAGGAAAAAATTGTCCTTCATATTAAATTACAGGCTTTCAACCGGTTAAGATAAAGATGTATAAATGTAGATGGATTATAAATAATACTTTGAGTAGCAATCTTATCTGTTTCAAAATTTTCCGTTCAAAAGTTTAACGAGAACTTAATTGAATATTTTAATTCTGATGGGATTTGATATACCCTATTATATACCCTATTAAACGCATAAAACAAAACATAAGTTTTATAATGAATTCCATTTAAATCATATGAAAAACATAATATTATTATTAATATTACAAATAGAATGTATAACACTGAGGATTCAATATGAAACTTAATTTCCATGTTCATCTCTCTTTATTATAACGGAAATGTCCTTGTGTTGTATCATGATTTCCAGGAAAATCCATTTCACACTGTATATACGTAATCTAGAATATACGTTGAAAGTAAATATCCGGGTACTTGAATATGTAGGTAAAAGCCTACTTTTATCATTTATGTGTAATACCTATGTGAATACATAATTTTACATAATAAAAGAATATTTTTTTTAATAGAGAAACAGGATCTAGAACCTATACTTAGCGGCTATAATCTATGGAACGTATTATGTTAAGTTATTGGGCACGTTCATGTATGTTCATCAGGGTAACATGGATGTTAAATTATTATTTTCACCTAAGTTGTTTGATGCTCTAACGGTTAACATATTATTTAACTCCCTGTCAAATAGTGGTATTCTCTTTAATATTCCGTTCATACCGAATAACATATTCGTTCAACATTAGGTGTATTTATTACAATTGTCTCTCAAAAGGTAGTTCACGGGCATGTTTGGAAAGTTTAATTTTTCCAGGTAGAAATTTTCGATAAAATTACTACATGTTAGGAGCAGAAAACTGTCGGTTGGAAAACCCTGATTATTCCAACTACCTATATAGAACATTTTATTTCTGTATGCTCGTGAATGTCAACTTATTTGTATATTCATACTTGTACTTTATTCTCACTATATAATACACGAGTAGTTGCAATAAATAATTTTTTTAGAGCATTATTATACTGATTCCTTTTTACTTTAAATATTATATACTGAGGGTTGAAAAAAAATATTCTGCTCCCCTCATTTTCACGAATATTATATGGGGTAGAAATGAATGGAATTGGTCAATTAAAATATAGTCATAAACGAGGAATGTAAATTTTTAGAAACTCAAATTATTTCCTGTACCCATAAATGTTTAAATATTATCCTTAAAAACATGGAAATTGTAGGGAAAAACTTCATAATTTCTAGTAGAAAAAAACTCGCATTTATTTAACATTGTTGTATGATGATTTCAAATGTATACTTTTCCTTATTTTTTCGCAAACATTGTTGTTTATTTTCCTATGATAAATGGATTGTTTGTAATAATTATGTATAATATCTGGAAATAAAGATATATACGAGTATAAGGAACGCGAAATCCTCTTTTTAATAATATTTTCTTCATATACTTTTGTTGTAAGTTTAGTATAGATGTAGCTCAGAGAATTATTCATATCCATTCTTCAATTTATTTTTCCCAATGGCCACTCGGACTTTGCGATTATTTATAATTAAACACTTTTAGCGATAAGAAGCAATTTATTCAATAATTGTTCTTTCTGTTCAATTAAAAACTACTCTCCCATTTAAACGTTTAGCCGATTCTTAATCCATTTAAGTCTTAATAATATTACTTAAAAGTCTTAGTAATTTCATAAATACCATTTAAGTCCGAAAGATAGGTCGTATTATAATAGCCGTGTATCTACTTACATGTCATATTTACAGTCATCTAAACCGGATAATAATAGATTTAGCGTAAAATTTAATTTACACTTCTACAGATTATCTGTTTTTATTTTTCCTTATATGGGAGTTGTATCGCATACTTATATCGGAACAGAGACAATGTATAAAAGAAGAATAAATGAGTTCAGCAACTTAAAGAATAAAATATAGATTTTATTTTAACTTCACGATAAAATTAGGTTTTATTCGAAAAGATTGATGCGCTGGAAATAAAAAAATCTGCATTATTTACAATTAAATTGGGTGTACCAATTTGGAAGTACCTTTTAAGGTTTTAAGTCTCAGAACTTGAGGTCTGTTTTGTTATTAAATAATTATATATCCTCTAGCATGCATTCTCTTATGCTATAGCTTCTGCATTTTTATTATTGTGAGGAAAAATAAAAATGGTAAAAAAAGATTTCTACACTATTGAGTAAACAGGTTTTTTATTTTATAGCAATAAACTATAAAGAAAAACTATGCAGACTTCTTACAGCATTAACAATTCAAATGTTACACAAAATGCATTCCGATGCAATTAATAAATTATATAGTACCTACCTTAGTTGGTCGCCACCAAATCGAAATCCAATTGTTTGATGCGGCTTTTAATGTAGATTTATATATATTTTGTTATGGAACCTTTAGAGAATTGTTTTTAATTATAACTTGTACTTTCCATTGAAGTATTTTAAAAAAAAAATGTTTGAGTTCTTATACCCTACTAATTAGCTTCTTTATTGTCTCGCGTTATAAGATGATTTACACGGTTGATAAAACCTTATGTCGGAATCCGTCTTTTTTGCTTTATTTTCGTTCTTAATTTAGGTTTTTATGGATGAATTATTTATGAAATTCATAATATTTTCGTTAAGGGAAAGGGAATTGGTTTACTAAATATACCCCCGGAATTCTATTCAGAATCTTTTATTCAATAAATGTTAAATTGTTAATTATAATGATAAATAGAGACGATTTTGAAACATTATTTTTTTTTTCGTTTCTATTATATAATTTGATTAAAATTTGAACTGAAAAGAAAAGGAATGAAAATAAGATTATTTATATCATCGGTAACATCATTATTATATTATAATAATCTTGCAGTTGAAGTGAGAGTAAAAGATTCTGCTTCGGGATTTTCATTGTTTTGCTTGATGTGAGAATATCCACGGTTTAATGCCATTTTTTTTTTCATCCAACAAATCTGCTTTTAATTTTCATTTTTTAAATCATTCCTTTACATAAGACCTAACTATAATGCTATACTTATTTAATTCATCTTTTTTACGCTTTATTGAACATGAAAATAAATTATGACTTAAATGTCTGTCATTTATTTAATTGGCCCCCGGATATGAGAGTTGAATGTATATGTGGAATTTTTTTTCTTATAATTCTTCAATTAATGATGCATTTATTTCGATTAGTTCACGTATCTAAATCGAAATTAGCTTAAGAGGAGATAAAATATCAAATTCCCATCTGGTTTCTATTTGATAGACGGAAAAAGGGCTTTATATAAATTCATGTTCATCGAAATATAATTGGTAAATATCGTTAACCACAATTTTTAACGGACGCTAGTTTAATGAAAATAGCCTCTTAACAGGCAAGATGCTTGTATCATAAAATATACAGAATTTAATGAGTTTGATGTTCTATTTTATGGTCTTGTTTGCTATACGTAAAATATTCTTATACTCAACTTCATATTATAAGTTGTGAAATGGTAATTGGGTTTGGTCATACATGAAAAGAAGATGAACAAAAAAATTCTTAAACATATCGTATCCGCATAGTTCGCTCTAAGAAGAATGTATCTTAATAGAAAATCAACGTCTATCCCATCCGTCCTCTTCGTTATTTATTTTATTTTTATACATATGAAAATTCTTATTAAATTGTTTAATACTCTTCCATCTAAAGAATCCCTTATTAAATCAGATTTATTATTTAATAATAAACGGAAATATTTCTAGAATTTGAAATTAAAACATTCAGGAATTCAATGGATACGATTCATCTTATCAAAAATGGTGATAGGAAGATATGTTTAAATTTTATATTGAAATTGGCTACTAATTATTTATAATTGTTTTATATTTACGACGTGATGATATTTTTTTAACGGGAGGTGGTGTTGTATTTTATATGATCACCGGCCGATCAATTGATTGATTGATGACCTTTTATATATTTAATTACTTTATTCGCTGACAATAAATTACAGTAAAGATCTAAAAAATTAAAGAAGGAATAAACCTAAAATTAAATTCCACCCCTGAACATCTTCCTTCCTCACTCTATTAATGAAAAATTTCAAAAATTCTTGAGAACGTTACAATACATCGAATTACACGTTCCTTGAAGTTACTAGTAAAGAAAGTTTACTGTACCGGTTATAAATATTGTAAGTCCTGAATTTAATTAAATTAAATTCAAATTTAAGTGTAGGCAAAATCAACAAATTTTTCTATTATTAAAACAAAAGAGCTCTATTTCCGTATAATAGAATTTTTCAAAAAATATTGTATTGCTATAGTAATTAATTTAGAGTTACTATTTCCTTTTATGGAATATTATGTTATTAAATACATACGAAATATTTTCAGATTTTATTTCCGGTCCATCCTGCCAACCATATCGCCTCATAAAAACAAAGCCCATATTCAACAGAATAATTTATTAATATTTGAAATTGTTATTTATTCTAATGTTTCAAAAATAAATATTAATTCAATTGGGAATATTACCATCAAAACAGCCGGAAATTTAATATTTTAATTGTGTATGTAGATAAATATTAATTATTATAATTACAATTATGAGGGATTTCAACTGACATACCACCCACTGAATTGGCCCATTCAATTTTCATCTTTCAATTCAATTTCTATCTTAAATAATAATTAATTTACCTCTTATCTATACCTATATTAAAAATCTCTTCATCATCATTATCATTATCTACCATCAAATTGTTTACCGATAATAAGAAATATATAGACGGCCCGCCAAAAATCTTCGGAATAAGAACTGAAATTTTTAATTATTATTAATTGATTTCATGGTTAAAAAATAATAAATCTCTAGACCGAATCCACCCCGTAATCAAAGGTTTTACCTGCCAAATTATTTCTTGCCAAATATAACCATCTATTGATTACAATTTATCAAAATCTCTCAAATTGTTCTTAATGTCTTCAGGTGGATAATATATACGATTTATAAATTGATTTTTTCTTATACTCTGACTAGGATATAATATATAACATTAAAAAAAACAACGATTGATGTATGTCCTGAGGAAGAATGTTTTATTGCAGATAAACGATATAAGAGCTTAAAAATAAGAAAAATGGTCCCATTGCCGTGTAAGATACATACAGAATTATAACATGCCGAAGTGTCGAAATGGGTTTATGTATAAGGGATATTCATAGATATATGACTTGGTATATGTATTATTCAATATTAACGGATAATCAATTTTAAAATGCGGAATAAATAAATCATGGAAAGTTGATGTGATCTTTCCTAATAAATTGATTTCAAATTATTAATATTATTGGGCGGTGTTGGAATAATTTCAGAGAACCGGTATCCGGAATTTTCGTTTAATCTGAAACCCAATCTTTAATATTGTATTATACAAATTTTAATTCAAGGAATTGTGATAAAGATTCGGAGAAAAGGATATCGGTTAAATATATTTCCTATCTATTTTTCCGTTTTACAAAGACTTTCGAATGTTAGTGAAATTTTCTTAATATTTCTGATGTTGACTAAAATTTCCGAATTTTATAGTATAAACATTGGTATATGAATATTTTCTTACTCATCTTGTTTATGGCGAGAAAGATGCATAAAATAGATGAATATCCGTTACATTAAGATGTGGTATACATATAATAATAATTAGAGTGCATCGAAAAATAATAGAAAACTATAAGCATAACTAACTAAAACTATCTAAATATAGGGAATCTCAAGAGGTTCTGAGCAGACATCAATCAATATATATTACTAAATTCATGTAAAATCAATCAGCCTATACATATATAAAGTACGAGTATACATTTATGTAATCATGCTAGTTAAAGCGTCTGTTAAATGGAAATATGCATTTTGCATATAATATACAATACAAAATTGGCAGCAAAATATTATTCATGGTTAAACATACCGTATTTTTTTCCATCATCATCTTCTGAATATTTTCTATGTTATTTATGGTTCTTACAGCGCGACAAAATATTAAAAAGAAATTTATTATTATTCTTATTTGTAAAAGAAAATTGTAATGATTTCTTTAACACTACATGGAGTCTTGACAAGTTTTGTTAATTAAAAATATGGAAAAGCATCGCGCACGAAATAATAAATTAATCCTAATTAATTTCCTTAAACTAGAATAAATAAGGTTTTCATTTATTTTATTTATATTTTATTTTAATTATAAAAGTAAATAGAATTTTATTCAAAGTTTACTACCAATGGTACCGCAAGTTTTATTGATATAATAGGAATATCCATATTCTAAGGTTTGTTCTTGTTAAGACTCTATTCTCCCATAGAAAACATCAACTTCTTCATTGAAAACCGGTTACCATTTGGTGTTAAGTGTTTAATGTAGCAAAAGACAAATAATAAGTCGATTATATAGGTATGGGTAGTGAATGCTGTATTCTGTAAAGGCCGTTAGATTTAGTAATCTGTTAATCTGATCCTGGATAAAGGTTGAAGATAAATTTTAATTAATTTACGATTTCAATTTTCTTCTAGTTTAAAATGGAGAACATCAAAAATACAAAAAACATATCAACAATCGCACTATCAATTGTCAGCACGTATCATGTTAAACTGAAATAATTTTTGGAAAATAATCATAGAAAGGATAGTTTTTCATAAATCACCCTGTAGATCAAATATTAAAGAATAAAGCTTCCAAAATAAATCAACGTACAAAGAGTATTATCATAATAAATGAGCATCGATTAGTGGTGGAAAAAAGCTTCCAATGTAATATTTCTATATACGTACCAGCTTTAGATTTTCATACAATTTAAATTAAACTGAACATGTAAAAAATAAAGTTCAATTAAAAAAATATTAATGAGCATTAGTTGTTGTGGGTTGTGCGTGTATTTAAAATTCATGAAAATATAATCACCGACCCGGACAGGACCGTAGATTATTATTACATTTGAAAAACGGTTCGGTCACGATACGGTTAATGGTTGAACCGCGTTAAGGTTTACGATATACATATATGAAAGCTTATAAAAAGTCACAGGACGAGACGGTTATACTAGCACAATTTGAAAAAAAAATACAGAAACAAGTGTATTTTGAAAACCCTTTTTATATTATTAAAATTAATTATTAATCATAAATTATATTTGAATTTTTTTCCCTTCCTTGGACATTCCGTTCAGTATTAATTTTTACACGCAACAATTCGTGGTGATTTTAAAAGATAAATTGTGATAAAAGGATATATCAAACATGAACTAAAAGACTATCGAAAGAAAAAATATCTTTGAATCAAATATTTTAGTTTTAAATAGGACACCCTTCGTCCTTTATACAAAATCCACACATATCATAGCTTGAAGGAAAAAATGGGCTACTTGTGGCGTCGACGTTCATCCGTCGTTAAAATTGTGATATTTCTATCGGCGATTTGGTGTACGATCGCATTTTTAATATACACCGAAGATCGTCGGTCTGCAATCGGTCCAGCTAGAAATATGCTACCAGCACAAATGAATTTAAAAAATGATGGCATCGATATGCCTGCCGACGATTTAAATGGCATGGAATCGGTTATCAATAATGTGATATTTAATGATGTGGATCAAATGCTGATGGTTAATCACGGAAAACGGATACATGAACGGCCGGATGCGAAATTTGGATCATCCGGTATTAAATTTGTGGATGGTGTAGGAAGTAGTAAACGGGACAACGTTGGTAGTGGGGCGGATGAAGGTACAAAGAAATATTTATTGTAATCATTTTATTGGAAATAATTAATTTTTTATTATATAGTTTCAGGTAGAGTTCGATCGATTTTTATCTCAAGAACCCCATAAAAATTATTTTTCCAATCTTATCGACTATAAATTAATAAATAAAGTAAAACATAATTTTCCAATTTAGCAATCTTAAATTGCTTTCGACCTTGGGAATGCGCTTCTTGTAGTTTTTTTCTTGCCATACAAAATGATAAAATTATTTATAATTCTACCGTATTGAGCAAATATCATTAATATCAAATAAGAATATTTTTATTTTGGATTTTATATATTTTACAACTTATTATGCAAGAAATTGCTTCTTATATATAATTTTTTCTTCTTTTTTTCTCCTGCATAGATCATCTGAAGAAGAATATAAAGTGTCTTATATATAATAAAAAAAAAAAGTTACGACCCAAGTAATGTGTTTAAGCCAAGGCCGGTTTGCTTAAATCTAATATTAATTTCTTAAGAAAAAATCTCTGTTTTGTAATTATACTATTATTTGCGATTTATATATAATATTTTTATATACAGCCTGTAATACAACAGTCTGTTGGATGATTTTTTTTTTCTTTTTTAAATAATAAATCATTTGAAGTCACGATACCAATATTTTTTTCTTGTCGTGATTCAAAAGTTGGTATACATGTCTTACCGATAAAATGAAGACCTGTCATAAATGTTATAAATAAAATAAAACACATTAGTTAAGGCGGTCAATTTTCATGATCCTGAGTGTGGTATGTATAATACGGCTCGGACAAAACATTGTCTGTGGTCATATAAATAACGTAAGATTTTCCTTTCATGGTTATTGAAGACCATAATTTATGATTTCTGGTCGCTCTTTCAATTTAATGTTGTAAAGGAAATGTTATGTACTAAATCACTTAGGGATCTGTCTACCAATCTGACAAACTGGAAAAAAAGCTGTTACTATATAAGGGTAAAATCGAAAGAATCTCTATACCGATGCCGACGTTTCATTAATAAAATAAAAAGTCAACCGAACCGCAAAATATCTACTTTATGAATAAAAAATACGACAATTTAAATGGAAATTGATAAGGGAAATTTGTAACACATAAGCTTTTAAGATGTTATCTGAAATTTCCCATTTACCAATCGAATATTAGAGTTGTGATTAGAATAGTAATTAGTAAGAATCGATGTTGTTTCATATGAATGAACAGAAATTCTCACTCGAAATGAAATCTTCTCTAAATAATTTTTAATTAATATCTTATCTTAACTATAGTATTGAAAATTATATTAATTAATTCAGTAATTGATTTGTATGGGTAAAGATAATTAGTAGATTAATTTTCATTCTATAAAATGATAGAGAAATCAACTAATCAACTTTATTATATTATCTGCTTAGTACATTGGATATTACAATTACAGTTTCAGATATCTAATCAATAAAAAAAACGTTTATCACGACACTGATTCCATATTTATACGTGAAATTATGAAACAGACAATAGAAAATAGATAACATTCACCTTTCATCTCTTTCATCTCTGAAATTGACTTATTTGATTAACTATTTGTTTTGCCTAATATGGGAAAAGTGAAAGGATGACTTCAACAATATTGCATTCATTGTGCATCTAAAACCTAACTTAAAGAAAATAATGACAAGAAAATTGAATTAATTTTCTCTTTAAAAAATTTATATTTTTGATATTATGATATTAAATTCCTTAAGGGGTCAGTTTCTAATCTTGAAGACTTTTTTCAAACATTTTTTCTTCATAGAAGAATTTATTTTATTACTTCCAACTTGTTATACATGAAAGAAGAGATCTTAAAGTGCTACAGAAAATTCATTTTTTTTAATGCAAAAACTCACTGGTATGGCTGCCTGAAATTACCACTATTTGGATCTGGCGGATACGATAACTCAACTTTGGAGCTTCTGAAAGAAAAAATTCAAAGAGATTTTTGAAGAGAAAACTATGGTTCGCTATGGTCCAAACCAAAAATATCCACATCCGCGGATAAAAAAAAACAAAATAACTTTTGAAATTTTCGACCTTTTTTTTCAATATACATTGTTTAAAAACAATGGCTTAAATATAAATGGAAAACCATAATCCTGGTTCCGACGACTGCTACATGTGTACATGTGTCGAACATACCATAAAAATTTCAGCTAGATAGGTGCAACGCAGTTTGTTTTAGGATGCCCCCCAGGTCGAAGAACATTGTACCGGAGAAAAATGCGATTTACTTACTTTTATTTTCTCTACAATAATATATGTAAACCCTTCAATTATTTCGCATTTTTCAATATGTTTTCGAACTTTCTGACTAAAATTATAGTTTCTATATTAATTCTGCGTATGTTTACTACAAGAATCTGTGGTATATGAAAAATGGATCTTTTGAAAAAATGATTGGGAACTGACCCCTTAATAAGAGTAAAGAGTATTACTACCATTAGTTTCTACTCCGCTTATAATTAAAAAATTATTTTTCATTATATTGTACATTTATTATGTATATTAACCCTTAAATGTCGTTTTGAATCTTAAATCCTCTCATTCGGGAATGACAATTAAATTAGGCAATTAAATGCAGACAGGATAAGATATTTTTGTGTTATTAATTCCAAATAATCCCATTGAAAGAAGGATATAATAATTAGCTGGAATATCTGATGAATATATTGGATTTTATTGATTGAATATCTATCATTTTATTATTGCTCGTTATATCAATCTAAATAAAGATGATTGCATAGAAATATTAAAATATTATATGCGGAAAACATTATTTATGAGATTTTAAACAAGATACTTATTTTATTGAATTTGAAATCGCAAGGCAAGTTGGTAGGGTAGGGCATGCAATTTGTGTGCATATCAATTATTGGATTAGTATTTTAATTTATGAAACTTTCATAACAATAAATTGTAAGAAATTGATAGTAAAGTCAAGTTGGGTTAATTTTTGTCATCAAAATTTTAGTCACTCTATATGAAAATTAACTCAGTCTCGATCTCATCTATGTACAGAGAGACCCATATCGTGGTAAAATTTCCCTTGGATAGCTATAGTACACCCTAATACCATCCTTCATTAACAACTACAAGCTTTTTATTTATATTTAAATTTAAATTTCAAATAAGATCGCGTGCAGGTGCGGCATCAACCATTCAAAGCTGTTTTAGATTTCGAAACGAAGGCAAAACAATCTCGGACGAGATACTAAAATCTACAATCTATAAAATGTTTTTCTTTCCACTGAAAATTTATTTCAATAGGAAATAGACATTTTACGATACTGTTTAATTTCAATTGTTTTAATGTGTTTGTTTATTCAAAACAAACAATTATATCTTTTACACGCACGAAACTTCCTACATCACCTGTCTATCAATTGAAATATAAATAATAATTATTATCTATTTAACCATTTTCAGGTAAGGGAGTTCTAAACGCTCCAATCGATACTTCACCAGATGCACCTGGAGAAATGGGACGCCCTGTTGTCTTGCCAACAAACATGTCAACGGAAATGAAGAAAGCCGTTGACGATGGATGGCTTAAAAATGCATTCAATCAATATGCTTCCGATTTAATATCAATTCATCGTAATTTACCAGATCCCAGAGATCAATGGTAAATGCTATGTATATTTTGTTGAATTTGTAGAATTTAAGTTACGACAAAAATCCGTAAGGAATTTCCTACTTTTAAAATTAAATCACCGAGCGGAATATTAAATTGGAAAATTAAAATATGATTTTATATGGCTAGTTGATTTTTATCATTCTCGTAATTGAGATACGGAAACATCCTTAATGTAATATAGAGGGTGTTTAGGAAAAGTTCTTCTATTTTATTTTACTTACTGGTTAGGAGGTGGAAAATCAGGAATCAGTATTATCCTGTTTAAAAAAAAACGTTTTAAGTAATTGAATAAAAATTCAACACAACCCGAACGCCATTTGAACCTCAGAAATTCAATTGTATGTAGGAGAATCATATCTAAAAAATGTCTATCGTACAATTTCCACAACCACAACGTATACAACATTATTACACTCATAATTCATGTTTAAAGATAATTTTTTTCCTCCATAATTTGAATTAATTGTACCATCTTCTCACATGACAGCTATTATTTTCCGGTTAAAATTAATTATAATCTTGGATGGTATACGGTTTTCTTTTCATCGCTGAGGAAAATTTATTCTCAACATTCCGAATGGAAGATAAGAAATTATAATAAGAGATAAAATATACCAAGCCGGTAATTTCCTACAACATCCATTTATTATTATGTACGATTCGGTTATAACGTCAATTCTAATTTATAGTTTTCATAATAAAATCGGAATTCGATTAAAATAATCTTACTAGGAAACTACATTGGTTATCCTGTAATCTCGTATATGATTAGTTGAAATAGGATTGGAAATAATCGACTTAAGGAAGTTTGACAAATGCTTCTCAATGAAGAAACTTTATCCATAAGAAAGTGTTTAGAAATATTCTTGAATGTAACAAGACAATAGCAAATGAAATTAATGTTTTATCACTTAGGACTTTTTCGGATTTCCATTTCATTTTCTGAGTTTTATGGAATTTTCATAAAGTTTACTAATTTTCAGGAAATATTATGATTTTCATAGAAATTATTTTTTTATCCGATTTTCTAATTATGTTCCTACTTTCAAACCATCTATTTGAAACTCCGTAATTTGTTAACTAGATTCCAGAGTTTCGGTACAGATAGCTCTGAGGGGGGTACAATTCAATTTATGTATAAGTTATTATAGCTTCTTTGTCTTTCTAGTTATTTTCATGTAAATAAACCCCAATTGTTAATATTTTCTTTTAAGTTACAAGGAAAATGCACTAACCATTCCCAAATTCCTATTTTACTCTATGATTTTTCATCGACATGTATAAATGTTAAAATATTGATAACTCGATAACCCATTTAATGCACCTATATTTCCCAATTTTATAAAATTAAGAAATGCTTTTTTATGAGAAATAGAAATGAGTTTTAAATGTAACCCCTCACCTCTTTATAAATAAATTTTTTAAATTACGCGATGCTGTAAACGGGTTAACATGCCAATAAATCTGATTACAGATCTTGATATACCTTGAAAAGAAATACATATAATCAATCAGCCTTGGTTGTTGTCGGAACAAAGAGACATTTTAGTACCATTGGGGCATATAGGTTTGAGGGGGACCGACCGTAAGGAATATAAATCCTTATGGCATTATACTTTTTAAATATTTAGGAATATAAAGAAAAATTTTCTGTTTTCATTCTCTGTCAAATAGAAATTTTATTTATAGAAAAATAATTTCCATAAATTGAAAGTATATGTATTAGGTAAACTATGCTTTTTGCTTTATTTGGAGCTTAAAGAATTTTCTAAGCACAAATAAAAAATATTTCTTCGTTCTACTTTAAGATAGTGCTTTACTTAAACGATGATAAATGAATATTTGGGAAAGGAAATTTTAATTTCATTTCAAAAAAATAAAATTCATCCATTTCTTTATATAAATTAGGTGTAAGGAACCGGGACGTTATTTAACCGATCTACCACCAACTGATGTCATTATTTGCTTTCATAACGAAGCTTGGTCGGTATTGTTACGTACCGTTCATTCAGTGCTGGATCGATCACCGTCAGAATTAATTGGTCATGTTATTTTGGTTGATGACTTCTCGGATATGCGTATGTTTCGAATATTTTCTATTCAATGTTACTCATTAATAAAATTTTCCTTTTATCCAATTTACTTATAGCCCACACAAAACGACAACTAGATGATTACTTTTCATCCTATCCGAAGGTGAAAATTATTCGAGCTGAAAAGCGGGAAGGATTGATTAGAGCTCGGTTGTTGGGTGCTAAGCATGCTTCAGCACCTGTATTAACCTACCTCGATTCACATTGTGAATGTACAATTGGTAAATAAAAATTGACTAGAAATTATGTTAGAGAGTTATGTTAGCATATTTTGTTTTGTGTTATATAATATACCCAATCGAATTAAATAAAATTAATATTAAAAGTTTTGAGTCCTAAAAACTACTACATAAATGAATTTTTATATAAAGTCAAAAGTATCAAATAATATTTGATACCCATTTTCTAATAATATACAATGTCCACTGTCCACGTAAACAACATTCTCCTGACATTTACAATTTCCTTTTTTACTGTTTGGGTTCAGACTGATTTAAGTAAATGTCCATTCATATCCGCAATATAACTTTAAGAACTTAGTATATAGGATATTTGTGAAGGAGACGTTCATTTAATTCTCGGTTCCTATAAAAGACATCGTTAAGGTTCCTTTTTAGATAGACTTAATAGTCTTCCTTTTCTATTTATATAAAACCTCCCAATCTCTTCTATTACATGAAATTCCTCTAAGAAAACATTTAGTAGTTTTGGCACGCCAGGAACGAAAATAGTCGAATTGGTCATCGCATACTCTGTATAAGTAGATAGATTCTTTATAATAAATGATATTTACAATTTATCCTTCCTAAAAGGATACCGAAATGACACAAAGAAAAGAAGTTAAAGAAGTGTATTTAATCCTTTTCTCAACAACAACAAAAAACTCTATTGTTTTCTTGTGTCCATTAGTTTTTCGGAAGCTTAAAAAATTTCTTCACTTGTATATATTATATACCAAAACAAAATGATCATTCAAAACAGGTCATTAATCAAGGACAATACAGTAGCAAAACAGTTAAATATTTACTACGTGACATTTCTGAAGGAATAGTTAAGCCAAAACCAAGGAGCGGACTGTTATTTGGGTTGTTATCTCAAAATAAAAAGAAACACTACGAATGTAGGTACATATAAGTATATCTCTTTAAGTTCGTACTTTTGTTTGCTTTTAATCAGGACGTGGTTCCTTATTGCTAGTCAATCAAATCGTTCCGTTTATCTAATTAATTATTTTGGTTACTGAACATAATTCCAAGTGCGGTTGGTACTTCACCGTAACTAAACCAACCCATCTGTAGGGATATTACAACAATCTCGATTTGATTCATCTTCATTCTCATGTTTGTTTTGTACACGATTATCTGGATACTAAATCTTAAATAGAATGAATAGAATTGCTAACAAATTCGATATTAGGGTTGTTGGGAAAGTATTTAGTTATTGGAAAATTAATACAATTCAATAAGGATTCGTTTTTAAATAGTAGGAAATTATTCTTCGAGGTATTTTGGTTTAATTCAAAGACGGAATCATTCATATTATGAATTACTTTATATATTATATAAAATGAATCTTACAAAAATAAAATACACTTAAAATTTAGAAATTTTATAAAATTTGGAAAACATAATAAAAATTGGACAATTTAAAGAGAAGCTGAAAATTTCATGCTAAGTATTGTGGCTGTTGCTATCAAGTTAAGTAATACTTATATTAATCGATTCAATTGAATTCAAGACGTTAAATTTATTATCTGAAATAAAATCTGTATATACATCCAATTTTGTATTTAGCAAAATTTTATATCATCTAATATAAGAAATTAATTAAGTAAACTCTGGGATTGTCCATGTTTTTACGGTAGTCCGATTACGTTTGATGGAAGTTTTACATTAAGCGGATATTTCGGATATATTTTTCTAGATATTGAATTCCAATGTTCCGATAATTATTCTATTTCATCCCTATTCGATATAAATAGGTTGGTTAGAGCCATTATTGGATCGAATTGCACGCAATACAACAACGGTTGTATGTCCTGTCATTGACGTTATTGATGATACAACATTGGAGTATCATTGGCGTGATTCGGGTGGTGTTAATGTTGGTGGATTTGATTGGAATTTACAATTTAATTGGCATTCGGTACCGGAACGTGAAAGAAAACGACATAAGGTATTTGGATTATTGATTTTAATATGTCGAATTGAATTAAATGTGTTACAAATTTGATTCCCAGAGTTCCGCTGAACCAGTGTATTCGCCAACAATGGCTGGCGGTTTATTTTCAATTGATCGAAAATTCTTTGAGCGATTGGGAACCTACGATTCTGGGTTTGATATATGGGGAGGTGAGAATTTAGAATTATCATTCAAATCATGGATGTGTGGTGGTACATTGGAGATTGTGCCATGTTCACATGTTGGTCATATATTCCGGAAACGATCACCGTACAAGGTAAAAATTATTTCCATGGGGGGAACAAGAGAACCTCTATTTATCATTGATAATAAAAACAAATAAACAATCTCTTAATATAGTGGCGGTCTGGCGTAAATGTTTTGAAAAGAAATTCGGTACGTTTAGCTGAAGTATGGTTGGATGATTATGCAAAATATTATTATCAACGAATTGGCAATGAAAAGGGAGATTACGGTGATGTGTCGGATCGTAAAGAATTACGGTTGGTTGATTATAAATATATTCATGTTTTCTCATCTCTTTACGTTACTTTTGAATTTTAAAAACTTTTCTCTATCCGAAACTATTGTTATAATTTTACGGTCTTTTCTTACTTAACGCCTGTCTTACTTTAAAGATTTTCCATTTGTTTTCCTTCCATACATATATATTTTTTTTCCATCAGAGATAACTTGGGCTGCAAAAGTTTTAAGTGGTACTTGGACAATGTGTATCCGGAACTTTTCATTCCTGGTGAAGCTATTGCATCCGGCGAGGTAATTATATTTATATTTAATATTCTTTTAGAATTAAATTTTATGTTATGTTATCAGTTATATAGAAATTGTCAACGATATTCTTTTAATGTGGCTTCGGGCAGATAATAAATTCGATTAAATGTTTAGGGTTTTCATTGGCCAAATTTTTTCCGTGACATAATATTAATTTCTCGAAAAATTCACCCACATTTTATTAAGTACTAAGTTTCCCTTTTAAAAATCCTTATATTTAGTACTTATGTAAATGTTTGTTGGCCATTTTCCATTCATTTTATTAAGCTTATTAAGCGATTATAAAATACCCTGAATTGTTTATTGTGCGTGGTAATTTTTCTAATTAAAAATAATTTTATTGAAAAATTAAAATATCCCAAATTTAGATAAGAAATTTAGGATTTGGTGCACGAACCTGTTTGGATTCACCAGCAAGGAAACGTGATTTGAAAAAAGCTGTTGGAACATATCCATGCCATAAGATGGGTGGCAATCAGGTTGTTTTTCATTTCATTTACGATATTTTGTTACAGATTGTGGATTGAAATTGGATTGGCCTCAACGTTTATCATACTTTAAGCTTTCAATTTATTTTGTTTTAATAACTCGCTAAAAGCTTTTATTATTTTATTTAAATATTTTAGTTATTATTTTGTATGTTTTTATTTTTTATTGTAGATTGCCAATTTATGGTCTGACATATGTTTAGATTCGGCCGCTAAACCAGGGGACATGCACTCACCAATAGGTCTATGGCCATGTCATGGTCAAGGTGGCAATCAGGTATCACACAGACACAAACACTCGTTCTCTATTATTTTGTTTGGAGATGGTTAATATTCATTATTTTCTTTCCCTGGAGTTATTTAAGTTAATTTTTCCTGGATGTGGTTTCAGTTTGTTGGTGGTGGTTTAATTTAAATTTCCTTCCCTGACGAGTCTCTGAAAGGGCTATTTAATCCTACAGGTGATGTGGAATATTCTAACCGTTTTTACCTTGTTGTCAAATAAAAATTATTTAATTTTGGTGGTGGAAAACAATGACCATTATCCCTAATATAGTGAGAAATATCTAATATCTAAAAGTTTCAAAATAAATCTTACACTATAAAAGTAGAGTTTTTTTACAATGAAATATTTTCAGTTATAAGTTTTGTCAGAATTGATCAGTTCCCAAAATTTAAATTCTATGAAATTAAACTCTCAAAAATATCATATCATAAAATTTGTTTATCCGGAAATTGTAATAAAATGTTTATAAAAAAGTATTTATGATACGATATCTATGTAATAAACGCTTCAAAGTTATATCTTAAGAAATGTAAGATTTTTATTTTGGAACTATAACTTCACTCCTAAAACCATTAAAGTGTTTATACTCAAAATAAATTATTAGTTTCCAATACGTAATTTTGTAGTTTAAAATTACAGTAGTAAAGGCAGTGAATTGCATGGCCCCTGAATCGGTACAATAAGTATCAATTACATAATTAAAAGCCTAATCTAAGCAGTAAATTAAAGCAGTAAGGGATTGTTGAATTGAAAGTATGGTAAACAGAGGCTATTATATTTATTATGATTTAATCATTGCTTAATAAATAGTCCAATTTAGTTCTAATTTAGAATTTATAAAGTAGTACAATCTTAATACATAAATGGCATGCAAATCCATTCACGAATATTTTATTCATTTTAATTATATTTTTAAATGGACATTTAATTATTTGTTTTTCATCACGAAATTACTCGAAATTATGTACGCAAATTATCTCAAATACCTACCTTGCTTTTGTAATATCTTTCAGCAATTTTAAGAAATTTATTATTGAGAAATTAACAAAACAACTGCTTCAATCATTTAAAATGTCTTAAATATTTTCTTTTTTTTTGGATAATTAAATAATTTCTTTCGCTGTTCCTAATTAACACAATTCCATTTCCTCGCTGCAGTATTGGATGCATAGTAAAGAGGGCGAAATTCGTCGGGACGAAGCCTGTTTGGATTATGCGGGCGGTGATGTTGTTTTATATCCATGCCATGGATCGAAAGGAAATCAGGTAATTCATTTCTTATCAACATTTTTTAAATTAAAAATTTTTATTCGATTATTTTTTTTTTAGTTTTGGAAGTATGATTTGGAAACAAAACAAATTAAGCATGGATCATCAGAAAAATGTTTAGCTATTTCCGATTCGAAAAAGAAGATAATAATGGAAGATTGTAAATCGGATCGGGAACAGCAACGATGGAAGTTAGAAAATTATGATCCTAGTAAAATGTAAAATTTGTATTTAGGGATCACATTATACAAGACTAAATTTATAATATAACTAAGACAATTTTATTCGCATATTGATCACCGCCAATTATATCATTAAATGTTACTTTCCTTATAGTTTCTTGAATGAAATTATATTGTATATAATATAATTTCGACTGTACTTAATTTTAGAAAATAATCCGCTTTGAAATCAATTCAAATCTGCTATATATATATTTTTAATTATTGTATAATGATTTTCAAAAGTTCTAGTATTAATCAAACAAAATAATTCTTGTGATTTCTTATTAATTTCATATCATTATCATTAAAATCTAGAGATCAAAGGGTGCTTCAAACAATAACTATTTGATTTGTTATTTGGAAAAGACGGAATTTTTTATTATTTTATTTTTGTTATGGCATTTAATAAATAATATTATATACTTATTAGATAAAATATCAAGATAATCAAGATAAAATATTTAGGAAAGAAAAATAGGCCATTCGGATAAATTGGTATAATCAGGTTCCTACTTCCCAATTCTTATATTTTCTTTTAAGAATTAAATAGATGTTAGACAAAAGACAGCAATTATTGCAGAATGAAAAATTATAATAAATTAAACAATTCTCACATTCCAATTTAATAATTATCCAATTTTTTTTAAAGCATTTATTAAATATCTTCATACAATAAATAGGAAAAATGATTTGTAAATTAAATATACAATACAATAATGGCTCAACTTAGTGATAAAATATATAAAATATTGATTGACGTTTAATATACATAATTAAAATAAAATTTACATTCCTATAGGAAAAGTCGTATTGAGAAAATTTATTTATTGGCAAATCAATTGAAAGAAATATTATTAAAATCAGAAATGGGCGATTGGGCACAGGTTTTGATTTTAATAAATTCTTTGAATCTTAAATGTATATAGTTTGTAAATAAATCGATAAAATATTAATAAAATTAATTTTTGTCATTTAATAAAATTATTATGAAGAAAAAAGTATAAACCAATAATAAACATATCCATCTAAAACTGTCGTTCAATATTTTAATTAAATTATTTATAAAATTGAAATTATTCAATCAATAAATCTACTTCTTTTATTTTATTTTTGGCCAGTTATACTTACATTTATTTAATAATTGTTATATTTAATTTCAAAAGTCAGATTATTATCTTTCAAGGAATATAATTGGAATAGCTATACCTTGGAAATTTCATAAAATGTCTAATATTGCAAGAACAAATATTTTGTAATGATTATTCAAGAAAAAAACGAAATAACTGAATATAAAATTATTGCTGAGAAACTCTAGTGGTTCCTTGTAAAAATTTGTAAAAATTGGAACTATTTATTACCATTACAAAATTCTCTGTATTAAAGAAAATGGTCAGGATCTCTTTAATTATCATACACATCGATTTAAATTTATATTCCTTAAAGTCGTCATGAAATTATCGGATTTTTACGAAATTTTCGAAATTTTTTCAAACCGTTTTGTATGAAATTTTTTAATTCTTATTAAGGTTTCCAATTTTCTGTAGTTCGATCTTTATCCGATGTTTGCAAAATTTTCAAATTTCAATTTTCCAAATTAATTTTTCAATTATTAAGAGATATTCCATTTTTTTACATTTCTTTTTTCAATTTTCTATCTTCCAGTTTACATGAAGTGATTAAAATGAGACTAAGTGGTTTAATAAATATTTTCCAATATCTGCAAAGACAAAAATATCAAATGGTCTTTTAGTCATTATTGGTAGGATAGAAAATAGAAAATGAATTACATAAGTTCAGTATGGTTTTGTCCCAAAATGTCTTTATATTGATTTTATACTTCTTTTCCTGAATGGAACTTAATCGGAAATCCGTTCCCATCAGAGATAACAAAACATTTGGGGACAGCAATCTCAAGTTATGATGCCGGCTTCATGTTCGCCCATTTCTCGGCAATAAATTAATTGAATTAATTATGATCTTTTAATAATTACAGTAAAATAATATTTGTGATGTTACACACAGTATATAATATCGAAAAGTCAGAAAATAAATGATATAAATTAAGATAAAATAAAATAAATATTTATAATATATTTCATAAATTAATTAAGCTAATTTAATTTAAAATTAAATATTAAAAAATGTGCCTTGTAAATTTATAAGAAATTTTGTAAATATTATTGGTTTTTTCTATTATTTTAATAAATAATTAATAAAGACAAATAGATAAAATAAAAACAAATATAAAGTATAGTAAAATTAAATGCATTTTCCAGTATATATTATAAAGTAAAAATTATTTAAATACAATAAAATTAATATTAATAAATAAACTTTAACTATATTAAATTAGATGATAAAATAAATATCATTAAATTATATAATTATAAAAAATATTAGACTTCAAAATAAACAATTTTATGAAAATTAAATCAAATCAGATTTTTATTTCGCATATTTTTCTACCAATGTCTGACCATTTATACATTATAAAGGGAAATCTAATCTTACTTATCGTAAAATTATATTCTTATAGTAAAATTTGCGTTTACTACCAAATAAAGACCGTATAAATTCTTAAGATACTTATACCGAAATTGTACCATGTGCGCTGATTGTATTTCATCCCACACTTTCACCTTGCAATAGTAGCATATCAAAAATTATCATTTCCATTAAATACCATGTACGATGGTAAACAATGTAAGGAAAATCAAGGAAAACCCATTCGAGAATAATAACATAAACAAACGTGATGAATATTGTCAATTTTCTTTTTCTTTTCGATGGAAAATTCCCTCTTAAGCACAATATTTTCCAATTTCGTAAAATATTGATTATCATTTTTGGTACAAAAAAGGAAATTCGCATGCGTGAAAATTTGCAACTGGTAAAAAGAATTTTCAACAATACTTTTCATTTCATTTCATTTTCAATAGTTGACTCTCACGTATCCACCAAATCATCAATTTTTAAATAAATTGTTTAGTGAATATTTCATTTACTTCTCTTTTCCTTAATCAAAATATTTTCTAAAATAGTGAAACAATTCAATTTAATTTGTTCAAATTAATATTATTTCCTTAACATAAATTTCGATATTATATTTATAAAAGAAGTGCCTGTAGAAAATATGTAGGACGCAATAAAAAAGGAAAAAATATCCTGACACTGCTTAAAAAATTTACTTTTCTAGTAACTTTCTTTCTGTCTTATAATTTAATTGTATATTGAAAGTTGCTTCATTCAAATAACTGAAAAACTGTTAAGTAATCACATAGGAAAAATCTCCATCGGGAAAACTTTGGAGGACATTTTGTTTTTAGGCGTGACCTTCATTCAGTGAATATTGCAACAGGTAATTTTCATCATTTTTCGTTTATAAAAAAAGAAGAAATAGAAATTTAGGTATTACTACGAATATCACATTGAGTAAAAAATAATTTAAATAAATCAAAAAGAATTTTTTTCGATAAAGACAAAATAGACTATCACTTGTTAAGTGACGATTTTCACGTACGCATTTGGTAATACATAAATCTATTACGACATTATCTTCTATGCTTAGTAAATAACTATAGTGACACCCTAATTGCCTTTTATATGTGTAGGGTAAAATATTGATTATTTTATTATTACAACACAAGCTAAGCTGGATTGATTGCGTATCAAACGTGAAATATTTTTACGTCATTAAAAATATGCGTAATAATTTTCTATCGAGGAAGTTTTTCATATTCCTACATGCAATAAAATTGGGGAAGAAATAATTAATTTTGAAAGAAAATTTTTAAAAACTTATTCTGAATTTTATTATTTTTCGGACCATTCTGAAGAAATACAGAATTTTCCAAATATTTACCTCGACACGGGAAAATATAATAATGCAAAATTATTATCAAATAAACAATGAAGAAATCGATTTCGAAAAATTCTAAACCATTCACCCCCTAATTTACATGGAAATTAATTGTAAAAGTGCCAAATTTCCGAGAAATTTCTTTCAGTTCGTTCAAAATTTAAAAGATTAAAGTATTTTCATATACGATAAATTTCGGGGACAGCTTAAATATAAGGTTAATATTACAACGTTGTATTATTAAAGCCTTCTGTAAAATAGCGACCATGTGGATACTTAGAATATTGTCACGGAGACCATAATTGTAGATAAATAACAACTCTTGGAAGGTAGCATAGAAATGGTTGTCTGTAATATTAAGTAGATCTGATAAAAGTTTTATTCGCGTAAATTATATAAAGTAAATTGAGAAACTCTAATTCAAGACAAAAATTGTAAATTTGTATACGAATATATTGCAGGCATTGATATGCCGGAGGTGTTGACGCTATCAGGTATGGCTGAAGCCGAACCTGACCTGTCCACCTTCGAAAATAAAAGTGGACTAGCGGAAGATATGAAATTTCTGGCATCGATGCCAGAATTATGTGACGTTACATTTTTGGTAGGCGAAACACGGGAACCTGTATGCGCTGTTAAGGTAACAATTATCATATGAATAAAATAATCTATTAAAAATTTATCAATTAATTATCTCCAGGCTGTTCTTGCATCTCGTTCTCGAGTTTTTCAGAAAATGCTGTACCAAGCGCCATCACCTCAACGGAAAAAGGATCCACCACCACGTGAAAATAAATTACGTTTATTTCTGAAACGATCATCAGAGCCACTGTTGAACTTACAAAATGCTGCTCAACAGGTAAAATTTTTAGGGGCTTATTTCAAATCATTTTTTTTTTATTTAGCAAATAATTTAGTGAATGGAAAGGATATTCATTAAGAAAAATACATTTTGTAAATATGTATAATAAATTGAGTAAGATTATTTTTATAAATGATCCAGATCGTTAGAGGTTTGTTTCTAATTATTTTTATTTGTTGAATGGTTTTAATAGAATATATATTTTTTGGTAAATAATAGAAATTAAATATTAATTGTAATTTAAACTCTTTCCAAAATTCAATGTATAAATAATCCAAAATAATTTAATTATTTTTATTTATGTATTTTGTTATATTGTCTATTTAAATGTAGAGAAGTGGGTTCAGCCAACAATTGGCACCAATACCTGAGGTAATTTGTTTTTGGAAAATTTTTGGACAGAAATTTTCATTGAATTTCTTTTTCATTTTCGTGAATTTACATTACCCTGTAATTTTTTCTTTTTTTCTTTATTTCTTTTTTTTTTCAATATGATATTTTAATGTATTTTATTTCTTAATCGATAAATTAATTTTATTGATATAAAAATCACGTATTTCATAAGTATCGTTATCGGCTATTAATTAATATGTGTTTAAATTATGTACGGATTTAAGAATTCAAATTAATTAATTCAATAAAGAGATATATTGTTTCTTAGGGTATCTGTTAAATGTTGTTGGAAATAAATTTAATTGGTTTAATTAAATGTATATTTTTGGAGGAAGGATTTTCGTGAATTATGTAATTAAAAATGTGTAATATATAATTGCATGAATAAAATTATAATTAGATCGTTTTAATCGATGTTTTAAATTAAGAGCTATTTAAAAGTTTTTGGAGTTAATGCTATAATATATTGTTAATTCTGCTACATTATAGTAATAAAATTTAAATTTTAATGTTCCATAGAAGTAACAAATTAAATTAAAATTCTTGTGCAAATTCTTAAGAGTTTGATATTTTAATGGAACCATTTATTAAATTAATATAAACATTAATCTATAAAATATCTTGTAGTTTCACCAGAATATTGAGCATGGAAATAATTTTCACTAAATTATCTTTTCTATACAAAACCACCAATAGATATTTTTCTTGTTGAAAGATTCTTGGGTCTTCATTCCTTATGCTTTTGATTTTCCTTCTTATCTAACTTTTTACATACAAATTTTCCAGCCAGCCGGGCAGCAACATCAAACGTTGATCATTGAGGAATTCGAACCTGACGTATTTCGTCAACTTATCGAATACATACATACCGGATGTGTTACGTTACAACCGAGAACATTGTTAGGTAAGAAATCTTTTGATGATAGATAAGGGGACGATTAAATTGTCTAATCATTGATATTTTCTTTTCAAATATTGACCAGGCGTAATGAACGCTGCTGACTACTATGGATTGGAAGAGTTACGCCGAGCCTGTGCCGGTTTCGTACAATGTTGTATTAATGTGGATACTGTGTGTGCCCTACTAGCATCCGCTGAACGTTACATCCAATATAAATGCACGAAAAATTTGGTACAAAAGGTTTTGGAATACGTTGACGAGCATGGAAATGAGGTACTCAATTTGGGTAGTTTCACCCTATTGCCACAGCACGTTGTTCGCCTAATATTGGCAAGAGAAGAGCTGCGAGCCGACGAATTTACTAAATTCCAAGCAGCATTAATGTGGAGTAAGAAGTATTGTGACAACAATCCGGTAGGTATAAAGCGTAGATCCGATAAAGGATCCTCTACCCCCCTTACCCCCCATTTCCCCAGAATAAATATTAAATTCGCCAGTTCTTTTATCAGAATGTACCGCTGAAAGAGGTGTTGGGAAATTTCCTTGAATACATTCAATTTCATAAGATTCCTGCCAATGTGTTGATGCGTGAGATTCATCCACTCGGTTTGGTACCATATTCGATCATAATGAATGCCTTGGCTTATCAGGTTTGTAGTATCGATGTGTTTGTGTGTGAATGTCCTTTTTTTTTCGTTTCGTTTTATCAATTTAAGATTGTTTTTATCAACAAAAAACGTTTGATGGCAGGCAGACCCAGCAAGTGTCGACCCCGGAAAGTTATCACCAAATTCAAGCAGAGTAAGGCGGGCCCGTATTTCGCAGGGTCGATCGATGTCTGTACAAAGTTCATTAGATCCGTACGGCTCAAATACAACGTTGAGTTCGAGCGGTAGCAGCGATCCAGCTAGTGGACCGCCACATAGTAACTAACAAAGGCTAAACGGCCCCCACTCCTCCTCCCATTCCAAGCATCATCACCACCAACTACCAAAAATTCGTAAAGCAAAATCGCAAAGTTTTCGAACCCGTCGATCACCATCCGAACGGAAAAGTCCAATTGGTACCCTATTACCACTGCCCGGTCCACTCATTTTCGATAATCACCTATCAATTAGCCAACCAAAGAGCCCCGGCCAATATCCAGATGGTAAAAGTTCGGGAAGTATATCACCGAAAACACCATTCTCCCTATCACGACAAGGTACTTTACGTGCATCACATCGCCGTAAAAATAGCATTGCCACATCATTAAATTTAAATACCGGCCACCGAAGTCCAGCTACATTAAGCCCTTCAGGTCATCGGAGTCCAATATTCCTAAATCATAGCCCGATCGAATCATTTGATCGGAAAAGTCCAACAGGCCGTCGTAGCCCTATTGACTGTGAACAACGTCGCAGCCCAACATCATCGATACACGTACAGGATCGTAAGAGTCCGATCAGTCACATGTTTGGTACTATCGATGAACAACGAACTGTACAAGTTCGTAAGAGTCCAATTGGTTTCTCACAGGGACTTATTACATGCATTCCAATTATATCACCTAATGATCGCCGTAGTCCTGTCGGTATTATGCATATACCACCAATCACGGTTTCAAATCCATCCGAAACGTGTGCGATTATAGAAAAAACTTTAGAAGCAACAAATGGACAGTCCGCTTCAACAGAAATATTGGCAGAAGCAAAGGCCGATTCTCCCCCACCAGAGCGGAAAGAACGTAGTGTCATGCGTGACATATTGGCATTCGTTAGAAAGCCATCAAGAAAATCAACAACTCGTACGGGAAAATTTGCCGCAGCTTTTTCTAGGGCCGAATCTGGATCGGGATCACCATTAATGCGGCAAAGTACATTTTCCAGTTCACCGGCCGCCTCAAGCCGAGCGGCTAAAAGTGCAATCACCAAACAACTCTCAGAGGTCAGCTTTGAACCAAAAATGTCGCTAAAAATTCTTAACACAAAAATGTCATTACGATTGAGACGTTCAACGGCTGATGATAAACGAAAAGATAAACGATCCAGTGATGAAGTTAGCGATTTGGACAGTTCGGATTCGAAAACGGATAAGGTAGGTGCCGCTATTCCGTTTGAATTAGAGAATGTACGCTTTGATAAAGTAGGTGATTCGTATATAAAACATGATAAAATTCGTGAAGAAACATTTGAGGATGGTAGTCCGAGTCCAGTTCAAATAGTCGCCATGTCAATGGATATCGCACAAAATTTAAATGTAGTGTGTAGTCAAAATGATGATAGTAACAATCAAAATGATAATATTGAGCTAATCGGAACGTCAGTCGAACCGATATATGCGAATCTATTAAAAATGAAAGAGCCAGCTGATCAAATCGGGGAAACTGATCAAGATCAAGCGTTGACCTCAATCCAATGTCCAACATTTGAAATAATGCCACCTTCTCGGCGATCATCGTTTGATCCACCGCGATCACCGTATCTAGAAAATTTACGTTCACCGGGTGACACTGATCCCGAACTTATTCATTTGAATCGGCTCGACTCAGGCGGTGATAGTTTTGAGATGATCGATACCGATCGAAATCGAACGTCCAGTTTTGAGAGTCGATATCCCTCATCCAGTCATACCAGTTTCGACATATCAAGATATCAATCGACGAGTTATGAAGATCAAACATCAAGTTTTGAAATAGTTGACGTTGACAATCAAAAAACCTTGGACGATAAACGTATTGATCTTCGTAAATCATCGATTGAGCTCGTGGATGTTGAAACATTTCAACGGTCTGGGGGTTCGGGTCGGAAATCGTCGTTAGAAACTCACTTTGATTATAGTGGACCAATGCATGTGACTGATAGTCAACTACCTACTTCTCTATCTAATCGAGGTCCTTTAATGCATCGTACCCGTAAACAAATTTCCGAACCGATTAAAAATCGACCAGATGGTTTGCAAACGTTAGCTATGAAAACTCACTATTCAGCACCGCCTCGAGTAAAATCACCCTTGTCCAATCAAACTTCTTCCAATTATAGTTCTCGTGATAGTTACGAATCTAGTTTCGAACCAGTTTTCATACCGAAAACTACTCATTCACATTTACATCACCGACCTGAACCTAGAAGTCCATTTTCCGACCCGACCAAACAACATTTCCCGTTAACTGTTAAACCGAATCCGGTCAGTACACCATTCCTCTGTACCGATCAGCGGTGCGCTGCGATTTTTGAACCACGCCCCTTACGCACTATATCCCCATCATATTTGGGCGGTCGGCTAACGTCTAGTAGTGAATTTGAGCCACCGTCACCGCGACGAGCGGCTAGCGCATCCCCAAAACATACATTTACATTTCGTATTGTATTGAAAAAGGTAGATAGCTCACCGGATACAATTGGTATGTCGAATGAGAGACGTCGCAGTCGTGATCGTACAGAACGATTTAGGAGACGGGATAGCCGTAAGAAACGGTTAATGGATACGGGAAAGAGTTTCTAGATATTCCAATACATAACATACATATGTACATTTTACGACTTATTGTAAATAAATATATTTAAATTTTTAATTAATTAAATTTATCATATTGATGTTATTTTTTCAATAATTATTGATATTTCCAAATATTTTAATCGTGATATTTTGACCAATCATTAGAAATAATTATGTAGTGTTGCTTGATTGAGAGGGAATTTTATTGATTTCGAAATTCACATTCTTATCTGATATCTCAATATTAAATTTGATGTGACGGGGTCCCTTTAAAATAAAGAAATAGTGATTTGGAATATCCATTATTTCAAAGATAACTGTTCTTTTTCTTAAGGGCGTGTTGATTGTTCTAGAATAAATTCACTTCCGATCGAGCAAATCGAGAACGTAAAGCATAATAATTTATTTTGACAATCTCCATTTAAATGATTTTATAACGAATTAATTGTTGTAATTGTTGCCAAAACTTAGATATTAAATATGAAAATATTAATTAAAATTTTATTAAATATTTAAATCACCAAACATTTAATAACACAATTTAACACATATTCAATACATTACCGGGTACTGAAAATACAGTACTTGATACTTCAATTTCATCAGGTACACTCCTTTTTTATATATCCGGAAAACTCATGGTATATTCTAAAATGCTTTGGTACCCTGTGGTGCACATTTATACGTAATTTTTTTATTAAGATTTTTCCTCTAAATTCATATCAATATGCCTCAACAAACTGGACTTTTACAAAACAAAATTATCACCCCTGTGCCCTAAATGGTATATATATAAAATATTATTAATACTATAATAAATTAATTGATAATAAATTAATAAAAAATATTACTCCATTTAAAAGTTAATACAAAAAACAAGGAATCATTATTCAAATATTTTTAATAAATATTAAACTAATTAATTACTTTATATAAATTATAAAATGATATATAAGATATTCTAAACCAAAATATAAGCTCAATATTATCAAATTGTTATTATTATTATAAAAATTAATTATTAATTATAAAATTATTAAAATTAAATCAAAACAAAAGGATTATTTAAACATACTTATTACTTATATAAATCGAATATATTATTAAATTAGTTAATTCAATTTTTAATTAATTTATTCAAAAGTGATATTCGTAGAAATACATAAAAAATGTAAACCAGAATAAATTAAATTAATTTAATTCATTTATTTCCAAATAGATGGATTGAGATTTTAAAATGTGCGTCTCCTTAGAATTCAAAATAGAAATCCTTTAAACATTTAATATATTTGAAAATAAAATTTATCTAAATATACTAATTAAATTTATAGTCAAAATAGCTAAATTTTAATTTAATTGTTATTTATTTATATTACAATTGTTACGTCCTAAGAATTTAATCAGATAGAATAATAGTGGGTAAGGATGCTTATTTAAGAGTCCTTCATTTTTTTTAATTAGAATTTTGTAATATATTTTATTTGTTAAATTAATATTAACTATATTTAATACTTTTGTTAATAGAGTTTCTCGACACTGAAATAGAACTGCAGTATTTGTAGAAGTTAAAGAAGATAAGCCAAATGGATACTCGTAGCTCAATAATAATTGTTTTTATTCATTCGTGGCTCATTTTGATTACTCACTTACCTTAAATCTGAAAAGGAGAAATTATAATGAAATGATATGTCCAATGATATGATGCCTTTTGGGATATCTTATTCCTTCATAACGTGGGTAGATATACCTGCTGCATAAGTTAATAATTCTTTCGGCACTCGCGGTTCGTTACGAGCTACAGAGTATTAGAGTGGGTTGTTAAATCGATTGAGCTGTTGTGTTATCAAAATAAGCTCTATTTGCTTTCTAACATTTCCCTTTTTATTAGGCAGGAAAATTATTTTAGATCGCTCCTAAACTCATCTTATATTCATTAGATTATTCAGACGAATTGAATTGATATTTAAACCAACTGTATCTTTCTTATAGATAGAATAAACTTAAAAATAACTCAGGACTTAAAATTATTTTATTTCATTACTAATATTCAAATTCATTATTTAAATTACACGGTACTAAAAGTTTACAAATTTACAAGAAAAAAACATTGTTAAAAATTTCAACATATCGATTAGAATATGAAAAATTTATTATTAAACATTTATTCGGGAGGAATTTCGAGAAGCCTTTTTGCGAAATTAAAGAAATCAGTAGCTATTTTGATTATAAACAAATTTTTGGACATTGCGATAATTTTGAACTTGAATCAATATAAATGTGTATTGTGTACGTGAGTAATTAACATATATAACCTTTAAGATATTTGAATATGAGAACCGGTGAATCTTTATTAAGGATGCTTAGACTATTAAAATTATATAATACTCTCGGAGGGGGAGGGCCAATTTCAATGTGCAGCTAGAGATTTTAAATGTTTGTTATAAAAAAATGTAATGTAATGTTTGCTTTTAATGTAGGAAATAATCATAGTCTTGTGAATGTTTTAGATAGTAATTACTATTTATTATTTTGAGTAACTTTTAAACTGAAAAGCTTTACTGATTCTTTTCCTTTTAATTTAGTTGGTTTGGAATTCCACTATTAAGTTTATATGTTACAATTATGAAAATTATTTTAATAATGATTAAGAAAATCTTAAAATAGACAATAAATACTAATTATTTTATATTTTGTCTGTCAGTTTCTCTATTCTCTTTAATAATATTTAAATTGTTTTTTCAGTCAATTATTATAATTTATTTTTCATGTATTTAGACCGATGTAGCTGAACTATTATATTCTATGATTAAAGATATAATTTTTAATTACCAAAATAATTTATTTTCAGATTTTTGCCAAGCAATTTAAATATTCATTGTTAACCGATCATCCCATGTATTTGTTTCAACAAAAATATATTATTCTTTTTGGTTTTATATGCAAATTCTAATTATTGTCCATCAACCATCAAAATTTTCAATCAGTTGATTTACAGGTCCAGATTTTGTCCTCCAAGAATTTTTGATTTTATAATTCACCTATACGTTCAACCCTATGTGTATAATTTCAATTAAAACTATGATTACAATATTTATTGATGTTACCTTTAAATGAAATTATTAAAATTATATGAGATAAATTATTTAAACTAAAATATATCATTATTGAATATTGCAATGTCCATTTATAAAAAGAAATTAATAAATCTGTATTTGATTATTGTATAATGTATAGAAATAATAAATAAATAAAATGTATAATTGTTTGTAAACAAATAATTAATAAAACAATAAAGTCTTTAAGCAAGTTCAATTTTATTTTCGGTATTTATTGTCCTTCATATTAGTCACACAATTTTGCACAAGAATCTGTGTGCATTTTGAGTGCTGTGCTACGTAATTTTTTATTATCTACATGAAATAACATAAAAATCAAAATATTTAGACAGGAAGCCTTCCATTTCAGTAAATTGAAATTAATATAAATAATCAATTTCATATTTCTCGTATAATAATTTAAAATAATGTCTACGGTTTCAAAATATTCAAATAGTAGTAGATAACCAGCGGATATACAAATAAATGACAGATATTAGATATATAAATATAACTTCATATACCTCTTCCATATCAAACATGGTCTTGGTAAAATAGCTGTATCTCCTGAATGGCTTGTCCAATTAAATCGCCAAATTCATCAAATTAGACAAAAGTATCGTAAATTGTTTGTTCTTTATTTCTCCTAGTAATGTGATCATCTAATTTCGGCTAGGAGTAGAGTTAGTTTTGATATAACAAATCGCATTTAGTAACAATAAATGATTAAAAGCGATTGGTTTGTAGGTAAAAAAATATATTGTATTCATGTATTCAAAAAAGAAATTTGTAATTACAATATTGAATTTTTACACAATTTTGTTCTATTTAGAGATATGTCTAAGACGGCATTAAATTTTGATAAAATCATTAATTTTTAAAAACAAACTGTTTCAAATTTATTTAGTTAAATTCTTTTATTTTAAATTATCACATTTCTTGGTTTTTTTTATTCATTTCTCATCTCAATATTTTCAAAAACAATTAAACAAAATCTATTCACTAAATAAAAACAACTAACATTCATCCGTCAAAATATGAAACGTACTCTACTCAAACAAATGTGTCACAACCAATTATTTTAAGCTATTAATTAAAATAAAAAAAAAACAGTTCCCTTAATTAAGGGAATTATAACAACAAATATTTTATGGGGGAAATTTAAGTTCAAAGGTCAGCTCATAAAATGAATTTCTCCGATATTATAGATTTATTTATAAAAATAAAAAATAATTAAAACACGATTCAGATTTACAAACTATGTATCTAATTAATAGTAGTTAGAGTAAAGTATTTATTTATTTAATTTTACCATATTTTAGTTAAATTATAAATTTTATAAATTAATAATATTCACAAAATATATTTTCCTTTAAATGAATCGATTGAATTAACCATTCATCCGGTTTATTTCAATTTCCATAAATTTATTTTATAATTTGCTTTGTTTCTTAATTAAAATAAGAGATATTTAAATGGGCTTTCTTGAATTTTCTTAATAAAAACAAAAAAAAAAAAACAAATCATATTTTTGTTTAAAGCTATTTTTAAATATTAAAAAAATTAAACAAGATGAAAATCTTTCCTGTATACTCTTCCCCGTCTGAAAATCAATGCCTTGTCTCATCAACTGCAATGACACCGTTTCCATTTTCCCGGACAATCATTGGATTATCTGGTAACGGTTCCTTATCAGTTTGAGGATTGTCCCAAGGTTGCCTAGCACCGGAACCGAATATGTTATAGAATGTTGCGCAGAATATATATACTCCCGCGGCAATAAAGAACACTTTCTGCCATTGTAACATCGATGGCTAAAAAAATTATATATTTAATTAATAAATAATATAAAATCAGTAATTAATTTAATTACATTGTCATTAATTAACTGTCCGGCGGCTATTGGAGCCAACAAACCGGCTAAATTTGCCGTACAATTTGTAAATGACATTAAAACCCCAGCGAATCGAGGTGTAATATCCAAATGGTTGATTTTAAAACCGGAATAAATGCCACCGTTGAGTCCGACGCCTATTGTGAGCAAGGCAACGGTTAAAGCTTTATTGCAACCAGTGTATGAAGCAATTATTAAACAAATGGCTGGACCATATTGACCTGTTTGATAATTAATTACCCTTAATATTATTTCGTGTTAAAAATTAAATTATTTTCAACCTTACCAATGCTATTAATAATCTTTCGCGTCGACGTATGTGTAAATCGATTTGAATAGATCATCCAATCGGCAATAAATGAAATAAACATTGAGAACAACCACATAGCTAAATAAGGAAGAGCAGATAGGAATCCATTCTATAAGAAAGGACGAATGGAGTTATAAAGTTAAATCAGAAAGTTGATCCTAATTCGGTCTTACCGTTTTAATAGAGAAACGTAACACTTGTTTCATGTATGTTGGCAGTTCAGTCATTAACGTCTCATAACCATAATTCTGGCCCATATGAGCCAATAATATCGCATAAAATGGTAGTGATTTTATAATTGCTTTGTATGGCACCGGTGGTGACTGTGGAATTAAAAGAATGTGTTAGAAAAATTGAGAATAATGGTTTCAGAGTAAGACTTACTGTAACATTAGCCGTTCCCCATAAAGAATTTAAAATATATTTTTTTTCGGCTTCTTTAATTCTAGGATGGGAACTCGGTTCTTCATGAACCCATATTAAAAATGCCACGGACCATATTACTCCAACCAAACCAAACATGTAGAAAATTGATGGCCAGCCCCCATCAAAACCGTATTCTGCTAGCAAACCGGATAATGGCATAGATACAATTGTACCGAATTGGGCTCCTGAAGAAATAATTGATACATTCATTTTTTTTATTCTTTTCTCTTCTAAATTGGTGAGAAAATTTACCAGCGTAAACAGCGGCACCCATCCGAGATCTTTCCGTTGGTGGTATCCATTTAGCTAACATTGCATGGGTACATGGTACAATCGGTCCTTCACCAAGTCCTTGAATAAAACGAACAACACATAACCATGATATGCCACCTTGGCGTGCGGCAATCGGAACAAGAAAGGCAAACGCTGAATTTATAAACATTCCCCAACCTAAAAATTTCAGGGCGCCATAACGTTTCGATAGGATACCGAATGGAATTTGGGTAATCACGTAACCATAGAAAAATGATGATAAAATTATACTTTGCGTTTCATAGTCCCAAATAAAGTCGCCGTCCTGCGTGTCTTGAGGCTGTAGGAGAGATTAATATTTATTATGTAATTATATAGAACATTTAATGGGAAAAAGAGGAAAATGGCATATTAATTACTTTAGTTTCCTGCAAATGATTTTTTTTTTGGTTTTTGGCTAAACAGTTTTCAATAAATTGATATTTTGCCAACTGAATTTCTGTTCAAAAACAAAATTTCTTTGCCAAATTATGAGTGCCATATGCCAATTTTAAAACGTTTCGACATGAAATAATACATAATGGGAAAATCTGATTGACAGAGCATCAGGTTAGATCAAATTAAACAAACTTTAGTATAATAATAATAAACCTATCCACGAAAAAAAAATTGCCTGTGAAGCCCTAACCAGAAATTCTGATTTGTGCCTTCAGAGTACACCGATTAGATTATGGGTTATAACACTGCAATAATGCAATGCAATGCAATAAACTGAACTACATATCTTTATAGATAATTTTTTTTCAGCAAATTGGAAAGTTTTAAGAAAGAATTAAAGAAATATGTATTTATATGTACATTGTAAGGTTAAAGTATTTATGAGCGAATATTCTTTTTTTAGTTATATTAAATAAGTACGAATTTATGTCAAGTTTGTTTAATGTCTCGTCTCGTCACAACAAACATTAATTCAAGTTGATTTTATTAATTGCGGAAAATTTTATTTTCTGATTTGGAAAATGGTATGGAAAAAATGGGTTTAGCTGAGTTTGTAGATTTGGTAAATACTCACCGTATCAATTGTGCTATTATCTTCCGGACATTCATCATCGACAAGTTCATGCGAAGTTATTGCTGTATGATTTACCATTGCTACTATTGCAACGGACATATTTGTTCGCATAACGTATGCGTTTGCCATTCCCAGAAATAGCATAAATGTAACGAAATGTCTTGCTCCCCACCAACCTATAAAATATGTAAGATGACAAACATTTCAGTATATAAGTGATTACTATTTTCTATTTTGACTTAATTATTTTTTTAAGATTTTAAGTGATGATTAGCCTACAAAAAATGTAATTGTAGATAGACAAAATCACATTTGCTATGATTATTTTTTTTATGTATTGGACAATTATTATTTTCCGCAGTATTTGGTGTACCAATTTATCAGAAGGATTAGCCTAATATTTATTCAATGACAAAATTAAAAAGTAAATAAGTACTTAAGATTACATAGTATCCAACTATAACTACGTATGTAATATACTAATTTGTACATTAAAAATTATAAAAAAATGGATTTTTACACTTAAAAATTTATCTTATCATCCACTTTAGAGCTAAAAAGTGTATAAGAATATAGTAGAGAATAGTATCTTATGTTTCGTACCTATACTCTTATCAGTCAGAAAAAACGCCATTAAATTTTAGAATATTTTTTAAAATAAATTTGTAATTTTATAAATTATTCATTTATTCGTCTAGTTATTAATTTAATATTAAAAATATTTTAATTGGAAATCTAAAAATTTGCATATCAATAATGCAGAAATATGGAAAATAATTTCCCTTCATTAAATAAATCATTAATTACAGAAATTTTATAAAAATGAATTAAATATAATAATTGATGTTCATTCCCAAATAATCCTTCAAATTAATTATTCAAATTTCAAGTCATCAATAAAATTTATTCAACAGATAAAATTAGAAAGAATATTAATAAAATTTGCATATATGACATCTCTTAATTTTTATGGCTAACAAAATTTCTGTACAGTCATTTTGCAGATGAATAAATTAATTTCATTGTACGGCATTTTAACCTATAAAAAATAATGCACGTGTTGTTCACGATTTTCTGAATACCGAGTATATAATTCGGCATCACATTTTATGATGTCAGATTTTTCTGATCTATTTTTATCAAATTCGAAATTCGAATACTAACGAAATATTATATTGTATTCTCTCGCATGTATTAATTTATATTGTATAGTCCAGCCATATATTCAACTCTCATCATCTTTAGAATTTTAAAGAAATTATTCCTCTTTAAGTATACGACAATTTTGGTACTTATTTTCTCATTTCTGTATTCGATTTTACTGAGTTTTAGTCTTATGACTGACTCTAAGTGCCACCCTGATTTATAACTTAATTATTTTACTTTGAATGAATTTTTATGCAGTTGGTTGTCAATGCAAATTCATTGTTAAATTTTGCTATCGTTATGGTTTGAATAAACGATTATATCACTGGATACGATTGGATGACTTTCAATTTGTATCTATAATTGATCTTAAATGTAATTCAGAGATAGGCAAATTTCAATTATATTGAAATAATGAATTAAATAGAGGGTTAATTGGGTGAGGAATATATTGTAAAGAACTATTTTATAGAATCGTAAATGATGATTAAAATTGATTATGATTTTTGTAGCAGGTATTAGTAGTAGTAACAAAATTAGTAATTTTGCAAATTAAATAATTCAATATATTGTATATAATGAATTAAAATGTGTATCAAGCGGAACTGAAGATATTGTTAAATGGACTATTCACCTTATACTTTAAAAGTCATGATATGTTCTTGTTTATATAAATTGATTATAGGATTATAGTCAGTCATAAATCCATCTCTTTTACATTTGTACTTTTCCATGTTTATCATTAATAGACGGGTACTAAGAAAGGTGTTGTTATTATGTATGAAGAAACAGGATCCCCTATAGTAATCTCGTGTTCTTTTGAAATATCTTATTTACTTACAAATAATTAAGACGCTTACGTTTAAATTTTAATGGAATATACAATTTAGAAACATCTACTTTCGAATATGGCATTTAAATAACAATTTAAATAATTATTGCTCCCGTTTTAATCTCATCAAGGATGTTTAATTTTTGATTACGCTGACGTTATAAAGTAAAGCATGAAATTATTCATTAATCAAATTTGGAAAATTGTTTTGGTGGTTTTATTTATATAATATGAAAAGAGATAGTAGGTATTTCATTTCTAAATGACGTCTATTTTCGCCGATTATATTTATTTTATTACAACTCAACGTTAATTAGAGAAAATTTTGATAGTGAAATGATATACCGAACGATGTTATTCAACAATCCAAAATGATGATAATCTTCAATAAATTCAGTTATTTTGTTTATTCATTAGACGCCATAAATTATGAATTAGTCAATTTAAACAATTTAAACAATTAATCAATTGTCTCATTTAATTTATATTGCTAATATTATTTATCAATGAATCGGTTGTTTAAGGCAGTGGTGGGTTGTTCCATTATATGAAATATTGAAATATGAACTGAATTGCAAGGTTATTTTTTATTTATTGAGAAACAGTAATAATGAGTCGGCGATGTTTGTTTAGAAAATATTTGAAGTCAGTACTGAGAAACGATACCGGTGAAACTCAAAATTTTACATTTGAATGGAAAAGCTTATATTAACTAGCATTATAAATTTAATAAGTTTCGCATTTAATTTTTAAATGGTTGCGGTACGAACGGTCAAAAGGTTAAGTATAATTGATAAACGCAATTTTTATTATAAAATGAATAAAAATTTGAAAGGAATTTCATTTTTATTTGTTTTTTTTTTATTTTGATAATATCAAACATTTAATACTTTTATTGTAATGTATATGTACATACAATTATCCGATTACAACTGACAAAATCTTGAATAAACAAGCTTATTTTTCATTTTTTTAAAATAATAAATGGTGTTATTGATATTTCATTTATTTTTCGCTGACACTGTTGAATGAAATAAATTGTAATTTTATTTATGTGTGGAATGGTTTGATGAAATTAGCCTAACATTCGATCGATTGGCTGGTGAACCGGTTTTCCATTAACCGGCCTCATCATTTCTCTTTATTTTCAGAATGACATATTTTATATGCGTGCATTAATACTCGTATACGTACATGTGGTTTTCCATGTGATTTTCGTAATATATTTACGATATCACGTACGTATAAGAATTTAATAATATATTTTATTTATAGACAAAGTTTGGATCAATTAAATAATTTTTATATTAATTTTATTTGAAACATACTTTGTTCTTTTTTCAGGTCTTCAATCGGTATATCAACCTGGTCCCAAACCAAAACATGGCCATTACGATTACGATTTTCTTCCTTTGCAGCTACCATATTTATTTGATAAATTTATCAATAAAATCACACAATTTTTTTTTATAAGATTTGATTATTTATTAAATTAATAATTAAAAGAAAAATATTAATGATCACAGATTTAACTTATTTTTAAAAGTTTTTCCTTAAAAAAAGTTTTGTTTTATTACTTTTTTCGAACACTTTTAGAGAAACCCATTATTAGGATCCATTTGATGGGTACATTTTCCTTGCCAATAATTTATTGCCGACTTACTTATCTCATTCTTAGTGACAAAATGTCCGTTTCTTTTGATAGTTGTGCAAATTTTATTTATAGAATTTTCCTGATCGAATGCTGTGAGAGATTCGATTTATCTTTGTTTACTCGACCGTTCAACGTGTTCGAATCGATCTTATTCGACTGAATTCAAGAAGTCGCTTTGCTTTCAATCGGGAAAGTTAATATCTCGTTCGGCTGACCAATTTTTGAGATCCGATATTTATATACTATACGATACAAATTTAATAATTAGTTTTTCATTTAATTTTCCACGATTTTCCTCTACCGACTGACACACAACTTTGCTATGTTACACTACAAACTATTTTTAATTTATAAGTTCTACTAATGGATCTGAACGACTTGCAAACGTAATTCATTATTAAAATATTAAATATTTATTTTTAAATAAATTAAATTCCGGCGCATAAAATTATTTCCAAATTACTTATTTCACTTTGATACAATTCCGTAATACACGAGACGTTTTCTTTCTAAACCGGAATGGGATTTGTGTGTTTTTCTATTTAAACAATATTGATCGGATTATCAGTACCAACTCGTTGAATGCGATGAGTTTTCGTTCAATTTATATGATTAAAAAGTTTTTTAGTAATTAACTACTACATCTGTAAAATACTTAAGTCAAATCGCTGAATGTATATTATAACGTATGTGATATGTAAGGTATTTATTTATACACTGAATGTGGTAAAGCAAAAAAAAAATTAAATAAATACTGATAAATAACATAGTTTTTACGATAAAGTCTCTCTATAATCAGGGATGTGCTGATAATATATGGAGTTATATTCTTTATTTATGAAGTACGGCACACCACTGTTTATCAATATACTAATTATATATTTAACTTACTTATCTACTGCATGGTGTGTGTATGTAATTTTTAATTCTATATAAAATGTCGCGCAGGTTCTTATCATTTCAACATTTCAAATCACTAAATCATTTTAATTTTATTTATCGCCACTTATATGAAACTTTCAAAATTCTAAATATTCAGAAACATCAAATGACAATTTTACGTTCTTTACGTAACATTCTGAAAATCAGAAAAAATATTAATCACTATCCCACGACTTACAGTAATATCTTTGAAAGGCAACAAATTTAAATTAATGTATTAAATCGGCGTGTTAGTTTAATTTAATTTGATATTCGAAATTTATTACGGTGCAGATGCAATACTTTAATAATTTCTCAGTTACAATTAATGGGATAATTGATTGGAAAATTTACAAGAGCTTTCGAGACAGGGAGAGTTCTCAAGTGAATTATCTAATATGTATCAAAAATGGAAAATTTGATAAAATCCCAAAATAACTTAAAATTTATTAAATTAAATGAAAATCTGACTATTCAAAAATGTCGGAAAATATAATAGAAGTAGGTTAAATTACTTGATCAAAGTTTTAATAAAAATCGGATAATTTTCACGACGCTATAATTATTTCTGATTTCTCAAGACTGTTCACGCCTTTTTCGAATTATCAGGAAATTTCCCAAGTACGTCTTCCTTCATCTGAGTTAACTTGTTGATAATTTCCGTTTTGATGTCTTTTCCTGACTTGTTCCTACATACAGGAACAAGTTAGGTTCTCGTTAGGGGATATGACTGTCACTTTTCCATTTTATGCCACTTTTGAAGATATTTGTGCAACCCTACCTGTCGCTGAGTTCGACTAAACTTGAAATTTTTTCCGATTTTTTCAGATTTTCCCGAAAGTTTTGGAAAAATGTTGCGGCTTTCTCTTTACCTTTCGCCAGTTCGTCCGGAAGTTATTTATCATATTTACCCTCCTAAGAATAATCATAGCCTCACATGCTTGAAACTAACTTTGGATGAGACGAACTTGTATTTTTGAATGGAGAAAGAAGAAAATAAGTAATACAGCTTGTTACACAATAGTTTCATATAAATTTTATCGTAAGATAATTTTCTTATATATTATATATTCATATAATGAAATTGTTTACGATTAAAGGAATTGTTCCTAACAAGTATTTTTAGGGGATTTTTGTACACTTCTATCAGATTAAAGATTTGTTGATGAAACTTTTTTATTAGATTCTTTCTTGGGGATAGTTTATTGTTCATATTTGTTAGAGGAAATTTTTCATTTCAAAGCCATTTAAATGCGAATAATATTTTTATTAATTTATGTTTTCCACAATATTTATCTTAGAGAAATTCTTGGAATAGAGGAAATTCAGAATTTTTATTGATGTTTTAAAATTAGAATTTTTGTGAAATGGCCGCTGGCATAACGTCTTTTAACCAATTCGGCCTAAACTACCAATTCAATTTTTTACCATCTCAACAATAATTTTCGATTAACCTAAAGCGGGAACAAATTGTTTATGGAAACTTTCTGAGAAAATCAACATGAAAAAAAAAATGCTATTTCATTCGAATAATGTGAAAATTCTGTGATATAGTTTTAGCAAAAAAACATTCAGTTTAATGTAGACATTCATCGAATCAAGACCGTTCCTCCTCTTAATGGGAACCTTTAGCTTATTGGGGACATGAATGGAAAAGTTTATTTAACATTGAATCGTTATCAAGAGTTGCTGCCATCATTTACAATGAATGATTATAGATGAATATGAAAAATGGATTAATTAAATAATAAAACCGAAAGTAAATGATGGACGATGACATTGTTGGGAAAAAAAATTATATATGGTTTCCGTTTTGATAATTTTGGTGACTTTTATAATATAAATACAATGAAATTAAATAGAGTCAGTTTGCATGGTTTCACAATTTTTTACATGTTTTTTTAGCCGGAAATCAGATAACAACGCCAGAATATGTTAGTGATGGCCCGAGGGAATCAAATAGAGTAATAAAATCAGTCAACTGGATATTTTTTTGCGAATCATGTTACTATTGTGCAAGTATTGATGTCTCTATATCTGGAAATATAACATGAAATCGGAAATGTTATGTAGAATAAAAAATAATTGATTACATAACTTGTTGGGTTCGCTTATCCGATAAACTAATCGGAATGGGTTGATATTGACTTAAAAATTAAATATACCAATTTCTCTATACGAGTAACATGATGAAATGCAATTTGAAGAATTAATAAAATTACTAATAATAGTTATGAGCTTTATTTGTTGCAATTACGTTATATTAAATAGATTTTCGTAATTATCGATCATGCTGACTTTGTATTATCTAAACACCTGACACTTAGCTACTTAAAGTGGGGTTCGAAAAATATGTAAAAAAAAGACTAAAAGTTGAGGCCATAAATCACAATTAGATAAAAAGCGTATGTTTGCTGTTTTATCAAAATTGATGAAATAAAATGTTTATTTCGCTAAAATTCAATCAATATTGGTGATCTCTCGAACACATTTTTAATATGTGATAACTCAGCTATATTCTGTCTCTATTAAAGAGTAATTCTCTTATCATCAAATGATTGATGATTCCGCAAAAATTGATAAGTGTGAAATGTAAAAATTTCGTTCATATTATAATCGATTTATTGGACAAAAAGTTATTGTTTTTATTGAAAATAATAAATTACGGATCAGATTAAATTAGTTAACCTTCATTTATGTATCTTAATATCGAGAGATATGAGACCTGCTGTTTGATTATTTTATATTTAACAAACATGGTATCGATAGTTATACAAATTTTAATACATAGACCTCGGGATACATGAAATTACCCTAACGTTCAAATAAATTTCATTTAATTTTTAATACTAAGTACTGACAAGGACGCACGTCACTAAGTAGGATATTAACCTTTAAAAATGTCACGTCCATTAAAGTAAATAAAATGTAATATTAAAAAAAGAACTTTTCTGGCTTCAAAAATTGTTAATTTCAGTAATATGTACTTTTACTGAAATTTACCATTTTTGAAGTATCCAGAGGATTTTGGAAATTTCAAACTAGTTTAAAAAAAACCAAATATTACGACCTTATTTTGAGTCACTTGACTGTCCTACCAATTTTAATTATACGAAATGTGGACAAACATGTTAATTATGAAATAACTTAGTAGTTAGAGGTATATCAAATCCAACAGAATAATTTTTAAATGCAATTAACTATAATGTTGTATGCACCGAGACCGAGTACCGAAATAACATAAAAGCTTCTTATCTTTATTAATAAAATATCTCGTTTGCAATATTCCTGGTATTTCTATAAATACTTTTATTACAGTAATGAATAGAAATATAGAGAAGAATATTCCGTATCAAAATTTGCCTACATATTATATTATTAATAATTTGTTATTCAAAATTGTATGGCTATACACAAATAAACTAATTTGTTTGTTGTTGATTGTTTTTCGTAATTAACTGAGGAGAGTAATATACTTGCTCATATATTGTTCAATAAGGTCAATGCAAAGCTTTACCTTCTTTTCATAATGATTTATGATATATTCGTAGAATTTAAAGGATTTCTTTTATAAAACTCTTTTTTTTCTCCCATAAAGGCATAATATCTTTACTATATATATAGTATATAAATAATGATGATGATGATGATGATGATACATATAGATATATAGATATATGATACTCGCATGATATCTTTAATTTCAACGATTTTATTTACAATATAAAATGAAAAAAATTGTCTAAAAATCGCAACGTAATTGTGATAATCGGATATCAGGTTTTATAACTCGTTACAGCAATCCTTATTTCTCTCCACAAAATGATTTGTAAATATTAGGTAAAACTTCGGGAGTCAGAAATTTCCGAACAATTCAAAAATTTGATAATAATCAAATTATGAATATTTGATAAAAATTGGAGAATTGTTAGAAATCTGACACTAAACAAAATTTCGAATTGTTAAAAATATTACAACTTTCATGACATTTGTTGGTTCCTGTAAATTTTTAAGATTATTTTTAATTGCATCAATGTTAGAGTAGTTTTCATCATTTTTTAGTCTAGTTCGACTATTAGCGATAAATTTTATCCTATATCGTAAATCAAGGGATTGGTATTTATCAATACTCCGATAAAACCAATTTAAGTGTTGAAAATTCGATTAAAAGTTAATGCAGTAAAGTCTTCAAATGAAAAATAATTTATGATTGAATGTTAAGCACGTGATTAACACATGTATATAGGATTAAATTGGGATGGTAAAATCTTCGAATATTTTAAAAATTTCAAATCAATTTAAGGAGATTAATTTCTCACATGTATACATTTCTATGGATAAAAAATAATAAAAAGAAAAATAATTTAATCATAAGCCAATCTTAGAAAGTCAACGGCACACAATTTTTGCTTACATCATACATTTACTTATATTAATGTATCATCTTCCTACACATAAGAAAGATTTAACATATATATGTAGATTAACGGATGAGTATTTGCAAATAAAAATTTATTTTGCGAATTTGAAGCAAAAAATATTCTTTTTACAGCAAATATTTATATTAAATGGATACATTGTGCAAATAACTAAAAAAAAATTAACTTATATGAGTCGGTCCAATTTTACATTACAAAAGAAAATTAGAAATAATTAAAAGAGTTGCTTTATTACAAATTTCAAGTCTGATGGAAAATATTTCATTCTCTATGATTACTATCCGAAAATAATTTTTTCAATATACCAAAACTTTCATATATTTAGCCGAATTTCCTACAATATTTAATTACAAATATTCACGAGATAGTGGCGGAATTTTTTGGTTGTGAAAAAAAATGTAAAGAAAAAGAAATATGATCGGACTAAGGTTCAACAATTCAAAGACCAATAAAATTGCATAAGAAAAGCTTTGTTAACATTTAATCAATTTTGAATAGAATAAAACTCAAAGGAAATTGTCTTTCTCATAAAATAATTTTTATTTAAAAATAGAATATCATCTGCACGTGATATAATATACTTGTATATTTTATCTCGTTTTATTTATTCATGACGAACCGAATGATTTTGTATTAAGGTATGAGTCGATGTAAATGATTTTTAACAAACTCACTCGAATGAGATTGTAAATAAGTTTACAGCGCATGGATAATTTATTTTTATATTGTCTCTAATAGAAAAAAGAAGAAATAATATTTCTGAGTTATTTTGGGACTTTGTACTCCTTCAACTATATAATTACGGACAGAAAGTCGAGATTATGATCCGAAATCGAGAATAAGGAAGAAAAAAGTTTTTCCCTGGGATATGTATAACGTATGTAACCTTTATATAGCCGGTTTTGATCTCTATTATAATTATTGTGATAAACTGGAGTTCACTTCTTGAAAGTCAGAATATGGAGAATATTTTTTTCTAAACATTTTATCACCATTTTAGCATTTTTTAAAAGATACGGCACCAGTCAAAATATGTGGGGGACAGATAATTTATTGTATATCTATATTTCTTCCTTGAATTTTAGATATTAGAAGTTCATTCTAAAAAATATATAATAGAGAAAGATCCATAATTATTCTAGTTAGCACTTTATGGTTACACTATTAATTATATTGAATAATTTTTAAATGTAAATAAAATATATTTGTAGAATGGAGTTGAAGGTTATTGCCCTGACTGGCATCTAAATATATTTTATTCATATAATTTTTATACAGGGAATAGAGATAAAAATCCTTTTCTAAAGAAAATATTAAATTACAGCCATAAAAATATCAACATGAAAATGATCATTGATTTATATTCATAATTTACATTTAGTAAATTTGACTTCCTTTCTATTAAATCAATCATTGTTTATTGTTTTGCAATTGATATTTTCTGAATAATTCTTCGAAAAGCACATGATAGAAATATATTTTGATTGCATCAAGTAAAGAAAACAAGAAAGTCATCAATTATTGGCGTCAATTTATTTATAAATTTTCGTACTTCAATTTATTGATTGTATTATTATTAATTATGTGTATCGACGATAAAAGGAAATAATAAGGAGCGTAATTATATTTTTAATTAACTTAAGTATATGAATTCGAAATACGTACGTACCTTTCTGTTTTATATATACATAGTACAGGACGTCAAACATCTAATTTAAATTAATTTCTAGTCTTTAATTAGTTATTAAACGAATAGTAATTCTCGGAGCCATCGTAACCACCCACTTATTATTAGAAAATATTTGTAAACTATGAAATTATTTTGAGAAATTAAAATCCGTTTAATTTTCAATTTTGACATTAAACGAAAAATGGGAATACAGAGACTTTAGAGATTATATATTTGATTGTTTTAGAAAAATTTCAGATTTACAAAAATTTATCCGGTATCCAGACGTTTTTTCTAAACACACAATTCATAAAAGGAGAGGAGATTTCAAGGAGAAATTAAGGGTAAATTTGAAAAAATTTTCCTAACTTATTATGAATTAATGAGGCTTTGAAGTGATGAAGAGTGAGATATACAATTTCGAGAACAGAATATTTGAGAACCACCTGCATTATTATTCCCTTGCCTTAGTCAAAGTTTTTTATTATTAATTATTTCGAATTCTTTTATAATCAAATTTCTGTCAGACAGTTAACCATGAATATTTATTTTTAATTCCCTGAAATTAAATTTTGAAACTATTATTAGATTAGTAGGGTTCCAAAAAAAAAAGAAGTTAAATTGTAGTGGATAACAAATCTAAAATCTGAGACATGATATACATAAATTCACGAATATCTGTAGACATTATTAAGTAAAAGCTCCTACATGTATACGGAAAATATATGGAAACTTTATCTAGTTGTTAAAGCTTCATGAAATCGATAAAATCAATAAACTTTAGTACATGAGACGCGCCTAAACATATTATTTCCAATTTGAATGCTTTCTAATCATCGACGCTTTCACAATACGTTTTTTTCTCTCATTTTCACCTCAATTATGAAAGCTTTAAAGTTTAAATTCAATTTTAATTCTGTTACATTTTAGGACACCAATATAATTTACGCAATTGGGTTAAATAAAATACTAACCAACTAACTACATAGTTGGCTAATGTTATCGGAAGTTATAAATAATATTCATACGACAATTGAATCTTTATTTGATAGATTAAATAATTAAATTTGTTTGCAAATATAAGATAAAAAAATTGTTTTCGTTCTTTTTATCGTAAAATATGTCTGGGTAAGTGATATTTATTTTATTCTATCATCCACTTATAAAGATACAAATTAAATATAATCGTTAATTTCCTTCCAAATCCGTTTTTCAATTTTGTAGGTCGGGAGGCACGGAGGTGTTTCTTAGTGAAACAAGAAATGTAAATATTTAATAATGTAAAAAAAAGAAGAAAAATTCATTCTTCTTTCATTCTAAGACATCGTCTTCATTAAAAATATTCAGCGAATGTGTCATTGTTATCGCACATTATGTAAATAATACACTGTGATTAAGAATAATTTCTCGAATTCATTATCTATTATTAATTATCTAAAATTTCTGAAGAAGACCTATGTAAGTCTCACAAAAAGATTATAAGAACCTGGCAAAAATTAAGGTAAGGGGACATGTAATAGAAAGATCAATCATGTGAGAATGGATGGATTATTTCGTACCTACCTACATCCATTCAAATTTTGTAAAATGTTAATGAACATACAAAATCATGTCATCGATTCTGATAGCATATCATTATTCTACACCTTGTTTAAGAGCCACGTATCATTAAACACGGTGTAGAATAATGTTGATCTACAAGACAAATTTGATAAAATTGTATTTTCTTATAATATTGTCAATTACAAATTTAAATATTTATTTATTTCGAATCCGAGATAAGAATACTTGTATATCAACCAACGCTATTCGCTATGACAAATTTATATAATAGACGTTTCAGTACTTCTTTATTAATAAATTTCCTCTTAACAAGTAAATTATCGCTTACGAAAATAACTACCATCTAAAAATTAAACCAATTGAATAATTCCGTATATCACACGAAAGTAATAACTTCCTTTAAAAATTATGAAGCAACTCATCACTGGTAATTTAAAAGAAAACAGAAGTAGAAAGTGAAATACGAAATTTGATTTATCAATTTATTCAGTAGCTTGATTTTTCACATCTATTAAATATTAAATGGTGCATCACTAGGTAATTGCACTTCATGGATGATCGTTAATCATTTACAGATTGAAAAACTATGTCAAGTTCAATAATAAATTTTATCGGAAAATAAAACTGCCGCTCTTCTATCTAAATTCAGTCAATGTATAAATAAAAGAATTATATAGTGAACCGAGAGCAATTAATCACCGGTTTTTAAATTGAGACCATTAATTAAATGTAAAAAAAACGACAAATTATAACAATAAAATAATGAATAGGAAGTTTATTATTTTCTATTTCCTGTGTACATTTTTTTTATTAGAAGACAATTTAATTTTGACATTCCTTGTTTTTTTTTTAATTCTACTAAAAATTATCTAATTGAATTCCCTTGTTTCTTTTAGATAAATATTCATTCACTCCGTTTCCATTCCCTTTTAATCCAAAAAAAATAAATTTCTTAAATTCTAGGTTCATCTAACCTTGATACATATGCAATAGTTTTGAACAGAAAATTTGGAATTAACTGAATGAACGAGACATTTTCTAGCGATAAGATTACTTGAAGAACGGCAAGAGAATTGATAAGACTAACAATTAGGTTTCCTTTCATTTATAATTTAATTGTCCATTATGTAAAATGCTTTCGAAAATTAACTAATGAAAATCGTATAAACGCGGTTTTTTGAACGAATAATGTATACTACGAAATAGGTAGTTTTTAATAAATGAAAAAATACGTACAATTCGTCTCAACCTTGTACGTTCAATGTATAAATTATTTTAATTAAATTGGAACGTACAATACATAAGAAATAAATATTTTTATTTTAATTACTATTGATATAATAAAAAAAAAATACAATTATATTCCTTTATGCGGTTTATTGAATGGGAAAAAAGATTCTCAACTTATCCGATTAAAACAATAGATTTTATTCAGCGGGTTGGTTTTGTTATTACGTAATGATAATTAATCATGAATGATGAACTAAATTGATAAAGACTTAAGAACTTCGAAATTAAATAATATCTTTAAAAAAAAACCTGTTTCGGTTTTTTTATCTTATTCGCAAAAATTTCTTAATAATGTAAGAGATTTATAAATATAATTGGATTATGATCGTTTATCATTTATCTCTGTATTTTATACTAGATTGACTGATTAGATAGCATAGTTTGATTTCCTAATAATATTGGCAGGTATATACCGCCAATAATTTAAGTAAAAGAAATGTTTCTTAATTTTTGCGACTATCACAAAAACCGGTTCGGTATTTGATATAACAAAGGCTGTACCCCATTAAATATTTTCAACATGATCGCTATTTACAAATTTTCATTCAATATGCCATTATTTATTTCAGGTGTACACAACTCTATTGCACACGTGATGGTTTTAAACGGTAGGTAAACTACGTTCATTGAAAATGGCCAAACAATTATTTTTACATAAGCAAAATTCATATTTGGGCGCCCCTTAATTTACAATCGTTTGAAAAATCTTAATTCTGATTTTCTAATATATTCTAATTTAATATTTGTATTAAAATTTTGATTTATTTTGAGGAAGGCATTTTGGGATTTCTTAGAGAAAGGAGCATGTATGCGAATTTGGGAGGGGAAATTTAGGATAACTTTCCAGTCATTCACAAATTTTATTGCAGGTTTACTGTCCTTCACTGACGTACGTGAAATAAATATAATATTTATAAAAAAAGAAGGACTTTCCAGAATGATTTCCTGAAAATTAAATTTAATTCATGTTTATCTTAAATATACCGAAACTCAAATTCGCACTCAAAGTTCAAGGTTTTGAAAATAAAATAGTTTTGTTGTAGTAATGATTTATTGAACAGTGAATATAGCATGGACTGCATTTCTAGATAATTTCTAAACCTAAATAAATTTGTCGTATGTGTAAATGTTCCTCTGTTCAATAAATTTACAACACGACATTTGATGAATTTAATTAAAAAAAAAACGTGTAAGTTGTTGTTGAAAATAATTTAAAAAGCACAGAAACAATAATTGGTTTCATTATAAATTTTGGCAAGTATTTCGGGGAGGTCAACATTTTTTTTTCACAACTCTTCCGCACCGAAATATTTACTTGGCAAAAATTTCCTGATTAATATTCTGCCTGCACCGACAATAATTTCTATTTCTATATGAACTTGAATGTTTTAAGAATTAAAATGTTCAATTGAATTCGAATTTTTCCTAACAATTGTTAACCTTCCATCAGTCAAACAGATGAGTCAAATCAGGTGTATTTTTTATTTATTCTATTTAAACTAATTTTAAATGAATATTATTATTTTTTGGAACAATAAATAATAATTTTCATGCTTTGAATATATAATATGCAGGAAGGTGGATAGTTACGGATATATATTTATTTACTTTACAAAAAAAACAACAATTATTTAAATAATGAAATCGCTATAAATTGTTGTATCTTCAAATTGTTTATCATAATATTACCCATTTAAAATTAACGCCGTTTTGACAAAAAATTCAATATTGATAATAAATAATTACAATAATAGTTTTGAAGAAATTCATCTTACCTTTTGGCCGAGGTGTTTCTTCAGGTTTTTCAGTCATGGTAAACATTAAATCGTTTGCAACAGTCATTTTCTACGACGCAGAAGAGATGTTATTCAAAATTTCAAAACTGTCTTCAAAAAAAAAAAAAAAATCGATCACAGTAATTTATTTATTTGTTATAGAGAAAATTATGTTAATACTTAATACACAAAATTGCCTTTTTCTTTAATTTTGTTATCACAGACTTACATAACAAAATAAAAAATATATATATTACACAATTATTTAAATATTATACGAAAATAAAAAAAGCGATGACTTTAATACTGGCAACAATCTGAAAAATAATGTAAAAATAAACGTTTTTTTTATTAAATAAGAAAATAATTTTATGGTAAATAAATAAGGGCCTAAATATCAGTTAACAAAGACAAACTTTTAAATAGTGATTAATTAATTTTTCATTATTATGCTAAATTATCTAATGCATAGCGCATTAAAATTTTCAATGCGCCATTCCATAAAATTCTGACCATTATTTAAAATCTATTTCATTCAGACAGACATTGGCAACATTTTTTTTTTCCAATTTACCAATAACTAGAATTTATAGGAGTTAAATGAATAAATAAATATTTATTATTTCATATTATTTGTTTATAATACAATTGGTAGATTGTACAGGAAAACGTTTTACCCCCCCCCCCCCCCTCCAAGATAATCTTTTAAATTATTTATCAAACCGATGAAAAGCAAATAAGGGCGTGTTAAATTGATTTATGAATTTAAGCAACGTGTAAGTTACTCGGAAAAATAAACTTTTCGACGTCACACGATGCAATAGATGGCAAGGTTGAGCGATAAAGTGAACCAATTTCATGAAATGAAAAGCAAATTTTAATATTTAACTTTATAAGGTATAGCGGCCATTGCACGGTCAGTAATACTGTCAGTTTATAATTAATTAATCGTAATTGCCAATATCCCCACCCCCTTCCCATACTGATGCTTAAAATTAAAATGCTTTAATCTTCATTAGCTTTCAACATAACTCCATCCGTCAGTACACGGTTAGTAATATTGGCAGTATTAGATGATATTGTCAATATTACTGATCATGTAATGGATGCTTTAAATGTACAATGTCTAGGCTAACTCTGTATTTATTAGAATATTTGCTGGGTTTATGAACGTGAATACGTTACATTACTATTTTCTCTACAGGATAGAATTATCGCACTTATGCAATCGATACAGTTCTTTTTAAGTCAATATCGTAAGGACTGTCGCATTATTATGGTTTCCTAACAATAAAGGCAGCTTTACAGATTTTAATAAACATTTACTAGACTTTTAATAAAGTCTAAATACTTCAAATATTTAATTATTTAATTATTTATCTTATTATATTTATAACTTTACAAATATTACATTGTTTTCATTGTTATGTAACATGCATGACGTTATATGATAATCAAGTTCAGTATAGTTAATTTGAGTTAATTAGAATTTTTAACTTGAACTTTGTAGTTCTACTTAATTTTTAATTGTTTAACTGTATATTTATTTGTATGTGTTAATCAATTTCTGCCCCGTAAATCAAGCGAATTCGGCACAATAGTCCGATAACTGTTTTGTATTCTTTTTATTTGGAATGTAAGTATAAAATATTGTTTAAAAATAATAATTCATGTATAATCTCGATTTTTTTAAAATGAACTTACGCCACTAACAAAATAAACGGTTCGTATACCAACATCACCTATCCATTTATGTTTTTTTTGTCGCCGTTGAACCCAAAAAAAATGTGCTCTTGTAGATTATTACCTAATATACCCTGTGTCAAACAAGTGTCCGGAAATTGTAATTTAAATATCGGGAAATCGGACCTCTTCAACTGACGAAAACATTGAAAAAGTGGAAGGAGTGGTGCTCGAAAATCTTCATGCCAGTTTTAGAGAGATAGCAGAAGAGCTCGTCATCTAACGCGAGTCGGTTCGTTTGGTTTTAGTGGATTGTTTGGGCATGAAACGCGTCTTTGCTCGACCCGGTGAAGGTGTATTTTCTTCGCATAGAGGCTCAATTGTGACTGAGTTTAAGGCCGAAAACGCAGCAAATACCATGGTTCAACCACAGCATTCACCAGATTTGGCTAAGTGCGTCTTTTTTCTTTACCCGAAACTAAAATTGCCGCTCCGTAAAACCCGTCGTTTCAGTCGATCGAGGACATAAAACAAAATTCGTGGAAAGAGCTGACAGCCATACCACAAAGTGCTTACGAATAGTGTTTAGAGCGCTGGAAAAAACGCTGGCATATGTGCGTTGTATCTAATGGGGACTGCTTTAAAGGCAGGCCCCAGCCTTTTCATATCAATTGCTTATAAATTTTGTGTATCATATACCTGCCTTTACCTCGCACCCTTCTTTTACTCAAAATAATAAATAAAAACTGGTTACAAGAGAATACGAGAGAGAATTTTTCAGTAGCGAAGTTATAAATGTTTAACAAGAATAAATTTTTCATGTAACTATTAATTTCTGTTAATGCATTTGACTCCGCTCTTGAGTCTGGTTTTACGTCACAGTAATGATACATTTTTGGTTTGTTAGGCCGTCTCCATATATACCTCCATTTTTGAAGGCGACAAAATAAATATTGATGAATGATTTAATATTTTGCATTTTATTTATAATTTCCGGATACTTTTTTGTCACAGGGTATATGGAATTCTCGAAAAGAATACTCGTTTTATCCTTTTTTATATTCGATTTCTCTACTATTCAACTTCTACATTTATGTAAATGCATTCCAGTTAATTAGAAATTAGTAAATCTGAAAGTGTACTCCCTCCGTTTGTATCTGCATAGAGTGTACTTAGAAGTTTTATTTCCGTCAGTGATTTATAACTATTTGTTTATGGGCTTAATAATATAATGGCAAATGAATAATTAAATTATATTCGCAATTGATTTATTATTTGAAGACTTTACTTGGGCTTTAAATAATATTTGCTCTATATAATTCATTAAATATTTTTGCTTAATAAAAGTAGTTAATTTATGAAAAATTAATTTTAAAGTTAATTTATCTAAATTAAGAAATTTTTTACAGTTATTTCAGAATTAAGAATTAAAAAGTTGTCCAGATATGTACTACTACTTTTAAACTAATTTCGCAATTTAATTTCAATGATGGGTTATAATAAATTAGCCTGTAATATGACCGGCTGGATTACTGGCTGTAATCTAATCATACACCTTAGAACGTATACTTATTTTTTATTAATGATCATATAACAATATTAAATCGATCATGTTATCAAACTTTATGAAAATACTCATATTTATTAAAATATCTTGTAGATAATATCAATAATTTATTTAATATAATAATTATTATATAATTAATTAGATACTTACATGTAACGTTTTTATATAAGTTCTAATTGAATATTCCTGTATTAAATTGAAATAATTTAATAATTGTTTTTAGGAGAAAGTCTTGAATTCGAATAGAACCATTTTTTTCGTTTGCTCAATATTCGAAACTGTTTGTTCCGCAAATATGTTGCTAAATATTTAATTAAAAAATGGTTAAAAAAAATAAGAGTTATGTTGTCAAATAAAAATTGTTTAATCGAATATGAAATTTTTTGTTGTAGATCCGAGAAATCGAAAATAAAACCGAGATGTGCGATATTTGCAAAACAAAATAAAACTGACAACCGTTTCGTTCAAGACAACAGGTAAAATATATAGGCGCATCAAACTTACTTTTATTATGACGGCGCAGACGATTTAACTTTTTTTACAATTTTTTTTTTTAAACGGTAAAAATCAAAAAGAAACATTTTGTAATACAATACAATACATTTTGTATATGTATAAATATATAAGTATATTGATAGGTATTATACTCAGGTATATTTGCTACATTTATTTTATATGAATAGAATTTGAATTGTAATGATAATAAAAATGACAGAACAAATATCAGTCTTAAGGAGACATGAAACCCAAAATTGACCAAAATTGCAGAAAAATGAGAAAAAATTTTTATTGCATATTTTGAATC
>JANTOP010010006.1:0-32202 GCA_027564815.1 Symmerus nobilis
GTCAAAGTAAAGATAGTGTTTGGGAAAATTTACGATTGCAATTTTATTCATGGAAACGGCCTATTATACCACGATAAAATAACCGGGAAATCCCGGGAAAGCAAATCCATTCTTTTTCTTCTTCTTTCTTTCTTTCCGTTTCTTTCGGCTTGTCTAATTGATCGATTTCCATTTCCTACTATTCCACAAAAATTATCGGGTCTTTTATTCAAATGCGTATTTTTCTCTAAATTTTCTGGTCTCTTCGGGACTCAAATAGTCCAGGAGAAAATCAGAAAATCCAGAAATTTGGAATAAAACCCGGAAAGTATCGATAATGAAAGGGAAAGTCATGAAAATAGCAAGAAAAAGCCATGTAAGGCGTGGAAAATTCCGGAGATATCCAAAGAAAAGCAGGAAAATATCCATGTTTTCTCGTGACTTCAATTTTAGATGATTTGTAGATTATTTTCCATCCAATTTTCAAGATATTTCATGATTTACCAAATAAATCTGTCAATTTCAAGGTTTTTCTCAATTTTTATAATTTTCAAAGGTTCACTTCCAAAAAATTTCGCAAAATGTCATTCATAAAAATCAATTGAATGACAAAATTGCAATTTTCAAGAAATTAAAATATTTGCTTATAATTCTCATGATTTTGGAAACCATTTAGTAGATAAACTGAATTTCCCAGAAATTTTCTCCGAAATTTCAAAAATCTAAAAATGCAAAATTGTTCTTAAACGAATAACGAAGAATGTAATTTCTCATATTTCCAAAAAAATCAACCCCTAAATTTTGACGGGCGATTGCGCGGTACTTTGATTTTCTATGTTGATTTCCCGACTTTCTCCCTATTTTCCTAATTTTTCCGGAATTTTTCAAACATTTCCACATACATACTTTCTTGTTGTGTTAAATAATGATAAATTTATAATTTAATCTACGAAAGATACAGGTGATAAGCTCACCTGATACAAATTTCGATTCCAACTACTAATAACAACTAACAATTAACGACTCTAAATAGGTTAAACTAGTTAGTTACTTAAATTCACTGCGAATTTGCTCAATATAGGTACTTAATTATTTTGATTTTGGTAAGAATGTGGTATAGATTCCTAGAACATTATCATGTGGCCCTACGAGATTTTTTCATTTTCATGCGGCCCTCTACACAGGTAAGGTTGTCCACCCCTGGACTAGATCATAATTATTAAATTTTATTACAAATATAAAATAAAACTCGACATCTGAATAAGGAAACGATATACTTAAATGTGATTTCACACATTTTAAATAAGAAGGTCAATGTAAGGAAGATATTTAAATTGAAAAATCTGTAATTGGACTCTCCTTTGATTTTCAACAAAAATGGCTAACAGTGCAACGACAAAGTGATCACAATCATATTTTCTATATTTTTATTTTCTTTTAAGTAGGGAAATTCTTAAGATTATGCAAAATAATAGACAAAAAGACATAATATTTTTTACTACATAAAAGCAAACATAATATTTTTCGTCAGATATTAGAGACAATCCTTCCAATACATTTTCCATTTTCCGCTATATCATCAGCCGATGTTTATATTTCGTATCGTATCACTTGTTAGGTTGTAACAATAAATAGCTGATTGTATAGAGGAAAACAAGGAATGTTTATAAAATGGAACAATTTTCCATGAAGTATATGAAAAGTCGTTTTGGGTTGATATTATCTTCCAACCCTCTGGGTCTTTTTTTTCGGTATGACATAACATGTAGATAAACCTTAGCAATCTATCTTCAGAAAAACTCTCTGTTCAACCCTCATTCCAGCCACAATCGAGTTCACAACTTCTCATCCTTGTTTCCGAAAATTGTTTTTTAACCTCTTTTTATCATCTATGGAACACTAAACGTTCAGATCATCATAATATACAAGACAGTATTGTGTAATGTGTATACAAGCAATTTTGAAGTGTATATTCTATACGCCTAATAAATAGGGTGGTTCGGAAGTTTTACTTAACCTATGGTATAGGACATTTTTTAATTCTCGTTAATGTAAACATTTTTGGAACTGTCTGTTTTTTTTTTCTTTTTATTTTGAAAATTATTTTCGTCATACTCGTAGTAGTAATAATCATGATGTGAAAATACAATTCGAGGATAATATTCATTTAACCGACCCAGATTCTCATCCCTTATATACTCCCCTTAACTATACTCTAAATTCTATACAGTCACCGTACACAACACACATACATTTCTGTTCGCATTGTGTATTAATATCGATGGGAAAAACAACCCCTCAAACTACATGGTAAAAACTCATTTCACTGGAAACACCCCAACATGGGTCGGGGAGTGGGGGGGGGGGGGTTTAAAAACAGATGCCTTGAATGTTATGGTCGGTTTTCTATAAGAAAAACCCCTTTTTTGATGTATATATATTTCTCTGCATGTATATATAGTATATACATATTATGGATGAGTATATTTTAATATTGCCCCGGAATAATGAAGGGATGAAGCGGTGAAGGTTTTGCATGAAACTATGCCAGGAATGTGCAATTAGTGAACGATGATTATATGTATAGACCTACATAATATAAATTTATATTATATTCAATGCCAGTAAAATTTATATACGTCCGTCTGTACAAAATCGACCTCCCTCTCCACAACCGTACCTCCCGCCTGGAACAAGTTTCACAGTCGAAACGCTTTTATGTTAAGGACAATACAAAAGGTTTGTTGAGCATGAAAATGAAATAAGGAGAGGTCACAGTATTATTATATAGATGGGATGGAAGTTCTTGGATGTTATTGTTGTTGTTAATATTATTTGGAAATATATGTGAAAACAAGGCAATTTTAAATGACAACATTTTCGCATTACGGCATCTTCGCAGAGATCGATACATCTCCGAATCCGCATACTATCTTAGCGACTTCGTTCTAAACCATAGTTTCCATTAGGTAACCGTTAAGCAAGTGAGTAGTTACAGGTAAGTTAAGTCTGTAAGTGGGACTAACACTTCAACAATAAAATCGAGACAGTTTCTCGTAATTCATAAAATTGTATTAAAGTCGCCGATAATAAATTATTTATTGAATTTCTGGCCGAAGGCATATAATAAATGCCGTAACATTTTGTTAAGTAGTCATACAATTCTGCACATCTTATGGAGATGTTGACCGCACGCCACTCACGTACCAGTAGGAAAGCTTGTGGGCTCCTTTTTAGGAAATAAGTATATCATTTCTTACGATCAACTAATTTTAAGGATCATTTAAAATTCTTCAGAATTTCTATAGATAAATTACCGAAAATCGGAAGGATATCTTAAGAAATGTTCCACCACTCTTTGAATCACTTTTCGCAGGAAATCTTAGCAGAATTAGCATACGTTAAGAGGTAATCTTAAGACAATAATTAATTTTCCGAAAAGTGATTATTTTCCCTAAACCAATTATCCTACCGAGAATTGATCCAATAATTGATTGGAAAATTCAATTTTACAGATCCTTTAAATGCTTATAAATTTCTCTGAAATTCTTCAGCAAATTATCTAGTTCTTTAAAAATACTTCAACTAAGATGCGTAAGAAAAGCTTCCAAGAATCGTCAGAAGCGATTTTGTAGGACCTGGAGACATAGCTTAACACCTAACATTTTTTTTTAATTGTTCTAACTTATCCCGACTTACTCTGAACTGGTTCACAAGTTTTCTAGGAAATTTTTGCGGATTTTGCGAGATTTTCCTGACTACCTTTCCACCTTTCCTTTTTATCAATATTTCTTACTTCTACGCGACATGTGTCTGATTTTTCTAGCCTTTTCACGGTCAAAATGCGCGAGAAGTTAGAGTCAAAATGAAGAAAAAAGAAGAAAATTCTGGAAATTGGGTAATAAATCGTGGGGTCTTTAGAGTACCGTTGTATTGTAGAACAATGCATAATTCATAAAGTTGTTAAAACGTTACGGCAAATAAAATATATTGACAGGGTAACAAAATTACAATTTAGCACTTAAGCCTAATAAGCCTTCATTTTAGTTTAATTCTAATTGCCTTCAAAGCTTCAATTGTTTCGGGTTTATCGACGCAAATAAGAGATTTCACATATCCCCACAGAAAGTAATCCAATGGTGTAAGATCACAAGATCTCGGTGGCCAATTAACAGGGCCTCCTCTTGAGATGATGTTTTCATCGAGCATTTCCCTCAATAAAGCGATTGTATCGTTAACTGTATAGCATGTATAGTGCCATCCTGTTGAAGCCACTAGTCAGTGGTAACAAAAATTCGTGGATCATTGTATCGAGCTCCATTGAGCATTTTTAAAAGGATGCGGTCCGATGATGCCACTTGCTCATAAACCGCACCAAACAGTGCATTTTTCGAGTTGCATTGATAGTGCAACGTTCAGTGGGACGATTATGACGACCAAAATGTGAACGAAGAGCTCTATGACAATTTCTAACTGAGCACTGATTTTGGAAATAAGTGTCCGCAATTAGCAAACTTTGTTCAGGTAAGTCAGTCGTTCAGGCAAACGTAAGTCGTCTATTGATGATGAAATGGCAATGAATATTCAACACAAACGTCATATAGACAAGACAGTTGACACATAAGAACTGTCAAAATAACCCTATTGGATCACCATTTATAAATCCATCCTTTTCTGAAAGTTTTTTGATTTCTTCGAAATTTTCGGATTTTCTTGGAAATGCAAAATTTCGAAAAAAATTTTAAAAACCCTGATTTCCTTGATATTTTATTTTATATTGAAATTTCCGAATTTTGATGAAAAGTCAAAATGAGATTGTAAAAAATCTCGCTATAAAGGGCGAGGTAAAGGGTCAATCTCTGATTTTCAAAAATTCATATATAAAATTACGTCCTATGCGTAGAAAAATTTATTATTGCGATTTTCGTGGTTAGCGGGCCAAGTGGTGCATCAAAATGGTGGTGCATAGTGTATATATTTAGGGGGAATTTTTTTGGGCAATATTCCAAAGGTTATTCGGACAATTTTTAGCCTGAAAGGACAGGCAATAAACGAAATAATTGAGGGCAGAATTTTAGCGACGAAACAGCGAACGTCATAATTCCTTTGGCCCACAGTTTTATTTCTCTTCATGTACTAACTTTGCGATATAAAGTTAAGATATTTCTATCGAAAGGTATATTTGAATCTAAATAGGGTGACTCCAGTTCAATCACCACTTCGATAGTTGAATTCGAAAAACGATCTTATTTTCGCATTTCAAAGCCACTTGAACGGTAGACTAGTGGTATCTTTGTACCTATATTTTTCCCGTAGAATTGTAAACCCTGTAATTAAGATGGAATAAAATGAAATTATAAACCTACTAGTTATTTGACTTCATTGAAAATCAGTAGAATCAGAAGCGGAAAACAGCAACGCAACAGCGGAGAACAGTGTGTTATGCTTTTACTTTTATTTTTAATGTTCATATCAGTAACAAAGCTCGTTGAAGTTTTAAGTATGAAACGCCCCAAGGGAGTAGGATAGTGGGTTATGGGAGTATAACGTTTAACGCACAAACATTGTTTTTCATTTTATTCCATCCAAAGAAGCCGAGGAAAAATTCCATTTTCCTTTATTATTTATTTTCATAATTTTCTTCTGTTAAAGTTAAGCCAAAAGTTAAGTTCTCGGAATAAAGTTGAAGAAAATTGTGAAAGAGAGAATTTTTCTTCATCATACGATTTTTTTAAATGTAATTTCATGATTTGTTCCAAATGTGATACAAAAGTTCTCCAGAAATTGTACATCGAATAAATTTCAATTTAAAGGAATGCTGATGTGCTATCTCAATTGACTAGATTATTTTGTCCCGGTAACGCGGTAGGAGAGTAAAGTTAATTTAATTATCATTCCATCGGATTTATATTCTGAAATGATAATTTTTTTTTTGGGTATCGCAAAACCCAACCCAATCCAACCCAACCAAACTACTATTTTTGTACATATGCAATACCTCGGAAAATTTTTCACTTAATTAAAATAGTTGGAAATCTACAGGTGGGATATCCATAAATATATTTAAATGAAAATTGGGGAAGATAGTTAAATAAAAACCATTATCCAATTCCTTGGTATTCTGAAGACTTTTTATAGATATAAGATGAATTAAATCTGTGGGACGCTGTTAAAAAAACATGATCATGAATACCTCATCGATAAATAAAAATCGTATAATTTATGTAGAAAATATATTAGCGCTTCTACTGGTCAATCGTTAATTAAACGATAGGTCAATGGGAAAGGTCAAATAGGCTCTTTTTACTACGAAAAAAAATATTATTAAATGCATTCATCAATGCCTCAATTCATATACCATATTTCAATTTTGTATCTTGTGCCTTCCGTGTATCGGTTATTAGTAAGATGAACGGTGGGCGGAGGCAGATGATGCCCAAATAACGAAAAATAGAAAAAGAAAAATTGATGGTCAATTATTAAAAGATTTATTGGAAGGAAGTATAAAAGACAATAGGATGAACTGGATGAACTTTATGGTTAATTAATTTTTGGAAAAGGGGTCAAGACACTTCAGGCGTGTCGAAATTCGTATTTATAAAACCTATCAATCAGAAAACTTTTTTTTACAGGTAAATCTAATCTTCTGGCAAGTCGTCAGGGTCAAGTTCAATCACCCGTTTCATATCTTAGCTGCTATCTTATTTATCGGATATCCATATGTCTCAAATATTTGTAATCTCTTATATAATTTTTTAATCTGTAACTTTGAGACTAAGCTCATGGCCTTCTCTCATGAGCGCTGAGGAATGAACAAACAATTGAGAAAATGGTAATGAAAAATGGATAAACATGCATATAGGACAAGCAATGGTTGGGAACGTTTGGAGCGATTGGAGGCGACATCAATAAATATCAATAAGAATTTTTATTAAACAATAAAATTAAATTAAATAAATAAAAATTAAAACAATTTATTATAAGTTTTAGAAGAATTCTGTTAAAATCAGTCTGGGTAAATACATATATCAAGGCAATAATTTATGTCATATAATTAAATAAAACTAGTCAAATAAAATAAAAATAATTAAAAAATGAATGGATAAAATCAAAATCATTTTTTGAGGGTTAATTTTAAAAAAAATTTGTCTTAAAACAGGACGACTTCAACTTTTTTAACTTGATTGTTTTCATGATCTAATCGCGATTAGAATTTACCGATCATTTCTTCATTTGATCTTGATTTATTATGAAGAAAGTTGAAATTTCGTTGATAGGCCATTATCTGGATAGGAAATAGATTTCTAAGCGTAAAAACTTAAGTTCGAGACTCAGAGCTTTCGTCGAGCTTTTAATACTTTAAATAAGCTTTCTGCGATAATTCCATATTTCATTTAAATTTAATGAACCGGATAGAAATCTTATTCCAAATTATATAAAATGAAATTTTAAGTTTAAGCTTTCAATGAACTTTCGAGATTTTTGTAGATTTTTTTTTGGGAAAATTTGAAATTTCGTTAAACGATCGTTATTTAAATAGAAAATAGATTTAATGACGTGAAAATAAGGTTCGGAAAATAGAACTTTCTGGGAGCTTTTACATTTTTGCAGAGCTTTTATACGAAAAGTTTAGTTTGGATATTTTTGTCTTTTTTCTCTACTAATTTATACACTTCCTGCATTATTACATATTTTTCAACCAACAACAATGTTCTACAACGGTCAAATTCTCTCTTTGCTCACTTTACAGCAAGTTCCTATTTACTGAACTATTTCCAACTCAATGGAATTAATCGCTTAGGAATCCATACTGTGCAATATTCTATCCACCGATTTTTTTTTTAAAATTAACAGGTCGACTTTTACCAACTAAATTCAATTCATCAACTTTGCTTTAAAGTTATATATTTCATACTTAGTCATCCCTAATTTTGTTGCCGGTTTCATATAAAGAGTATTCGCATTGCATTAGAGAAATACTTAAGTTAAGCAAATGTAATATTAAAGCAAAGTATTTTTAAAAACCCTAATACTTAATATAATATTAAGAAGATATGTTCTTTAATTAAGCCATGCTGCATACTAAAAGTTAGTAATCTTCCTCGATATTTTGGTATACATTTTACAGCATATAAGCAAGTGGAGCATTTCCTCTCAGCTTATCGGATAGTATATACACTACTTATTACTCGAAAAGTTTCTCTTTCCAACTATTTCCGACTATTTTGACTTTTCCCCGACTATCTTATGCATTTTACTGAATTACTCTGATTTTTTTTCATCAATTTGCCCTTTAAATTTATCTAATTTATCTTCTTGATTATTTCGAGAAACTGCTTCCAGACTTTCCCAACTTTTTCCCGACATATTCGCTTGCGTTTTCTAATTTATGTAGATTTCTCTTCTGACTTTGCCCAACATTCTCATAAACCAACCTTTTTCCCGATTACTCCTCAACTTCTACGAATTTTCTACATTTTCGCAATTCTAAGAATTTTGTATAATTTTTCCCTAAATTTTCCTAATATTTCATCAGCTTTTCTGATTTTCCCATTAATATTTTCTGACTTTTCCGAGGTGTGGATCTCCTGGAGAAAACACATTTTTCAATTGGTTTTTTCAGTTTTTTTTATAAAAATGTCCAATTTGGAATTGAGGAATGGAACCATTTTGAGCGTTTATTGAAAACATCGGGGCCTGTAGGCCTCATACAATTTACATCGAAATAGCTCTTAATTCGTCACTGAAGTATACGAATACTATATCTTACAAGTTGGTAATTACTTGAATTGATAATATCGCATTTCAATTCAAGTATTGATTACTTAAATCAAGATTTACGTGCTGAATATGTAAATTACTATATAATTAAAATTAAGAATTAAGAACAGTGACGTGCAGTCAACATCTCCATAAGGTGTGCAGACTTTTATGACCCCCTAACAAAATGTCACAGCCACATTAGAAAAACGTGGGAAGCTTAAAAATTAGTTGAGGAAAAATACAAAAATATCAAAACTAAATATTTCGTTCAAAAGTTCTGCAATTCCCCAGAAAGCTTAATTTTTCTAACCCTATTTTTACGTTTTAAAATCAATTTTTATCCAGATAACGATCCTTTAACGAAATTTTAAATTTTCCCATAAAAAAGAAAGATTCATAAATCTCGAAAGCTCATTTAAAGCTTAAAATTAAAATGTCATTTTATATCATTTGGAATCGAATATTGAATAATATAAAAATATTGAATTCTCACGGAAAGCTTATCCAAACAATTAAAAGCACAACAAAAGCTCTAAGGTTGGAACTTAATTTTTTAGTTTTGAAAATATATTTTTTATCCAGATAATGGACCATTAACGAAATTTCCCCTTTTTCCAAATAAAAGGTTTAAAAATAACGAAAGCTAATTGAAAGCTTAAAATTAAAATGGTATTTTATGTAATTTGGAATCTAATTTTTAATCGATTCATTAAATTGAGATAAAATACGAAGTTTTCCTTTTCGGTTTCCTTATCCATTGTAAGCTCAAGGAAATCTCTAAGTTTCGAACTTAATTTTTTACGTTTTAAAATCTATTTTCTATCCAAATATCAACCGTTGCACGAAATTTCAGGCCCATAGATGAAACTTTCGAGAAAGGGCGAGCAAGGACAATGAAAACCTTTATGATAATTTGCCTTCAATTCAATTCAATTCAATTCATTAAAGCTTTCGTAGAGGTTTTAATTTTCCACTGAGCTTTTTAACGAAAGTTTCCGATTTTATTGAAATTTATTTATTGGGAGATAAAATAGATTTGATAATTACCGAAATTTTTTTTTAATTTAAAGCTTTGGGTAAGCTTTTGGAAGTTTCTTAAAGTTCTTTGCAGACCTCTCCTACCCCCGTCATAATTCAATTTAAAGCTGATAAACAAATTAGTAAAATAATTCGCAATAAAAATTGGTAATCGTTTTGTTGATATTTCAGGTGTTCTCTGCGCCTTCTGTGAATTAGACTGCACGCCACTGATTAAGAATATCGATATTTTAAGGGGGTAGTTGGTCTGTCCATTTTACATACAAAATCGAGGTACCTTTTTCTCTAAAACTACCCATCCGATATTCTTCAAATTTTGCAAGATTTCAAATTATGGATTTTACAGTAAGTTGAAATTCAGATGTAAAAACAAAAATTTCAACATGCTGTAGAATCCGTAATTTTTTTTTTAAAATCCTCCAGACAGAATTCTAATTTTATAGCCAAGATAAGGCTTTCAATATTTGTAGAAGATCGGTTAAGTAGTTTTAGAGAAAAAGGGATCTCGATTTTCTATGTAAAATGGACAGACCAACTACCTCCTTAAGTATCAATAATTTAAGACAGGATTCTGCTTAAATTTAGTATTTTTTTTCTGTGTTGTCTGTTTCTTCACTAAATGCGGCTATTTCATATTTGGCCGTTCATTCAGATGTTGGACAGATAAACCGCCATAATATTCAGCGGTCATTGGTTATCATTTTTGATGAAAAGCGATGGAAAACAAAGACCTATCAGAAATATACCGTGCCGTAGGCAATTAAAATTAATTAAATTGATCCAAATATTCCTTTCTATGAGCAATATTAGCAAAGGAAAACATATTTGAACGGAAATTAAATTATAGTTTGCAGTTTAGTACCATACTCTTTTCAGTCAATTAAATTTTGATTTTATTTGACAGTTTACGGTTCAAATAGAAGTCAATTTATATCATATAGGGATTTTAATGAAAATTATCTAACGATATATCGATATAGAGATAATGAAGATATTTGTTGGAATATCATAGATATTGTGCAACTAGACTACAATTTACCTCAATGCCCTCCAAGAAAAGAAATTTCTTTTCCGGATAGTTTTTCATTTCGATGTTTTTCTTTTATCTTATATTCAATATTTTTTTCCTTGATTTTTCCAGGACGAAATGAACTGATAGCAAGATATATAAAATTAAGGACGGGAAAAACGAGAACAAGAAAACAAGTTAGTTCACACATACAAGTGCTTGCCAGAAGAAAATTACGGGAAATACAGGCCAAACTAAAGGTGGTGAGTATATTAAAGTATCTATAGAATATCGAAGGAAAGATATTGGATATCTCTCGGTATTACGGGAAGATTAAAGTATTTCATACAAAAAGTTTGTCTGTTCAATAATTGCAATTAATCCCCGATCCATATAGAAAGAGACTAAAGTTCATTTTCGAGGGATCTGCCCCAACAATAAAAAAAAAAAACTGAACAAAAATAAAACAAAAATTGACTTAATTTTCCTTCCTTTTACAACAACCCCTTCCACCAAAGGATCTTAATAGTGGTATGAATAAAAATATAATGCCAACCATATCATGTATGACAAATGATGGTTTATTATCGATTGCCGGTGGTCAAACTGGCTTACATCACTTCCGTAATGTTGATGGTCAAATATTGTCGACAATTGATTACTATCATCAACATCATTCGTCGATGTTACCGTGCCATTCGATGCATCCGGTCGATACAATTGCACCAAAAGTTCAATTAATGGCGAACGTTTTACATAAAACCGGCGTAAGAGTGTTTGGAGTTTCAAATTTTGTTTTTTTTTTTTTTTTGATAAAATTTTTTGAAAATAAATTTTGTGCTTTATGTTTTGTGTCGTCTGCCCGTCCCAATACCCAAAGAATTATATTTAATATTAATCAATTAATATTCGGCTTAACTATAGCTTTATCTCTGCCGGAACAATGTTCGAATCTGGTAAAAACCTAAAAAATTGTGTCTAATAACGTTGTTTTATTTTATTGTTGATTTAATTTCTAATTAATAAAAGGAAATATTCCAAAAAATTTAGAGCTGCAAGACATTTTTTTATATACTTGATCTATCTATATGGAAGGTTGATTTACGATTTATAGATCCATTGATTTGTTGAAAACCGGATTAAGGCATAAACCTAGCTTTCTATCATATTAGCTTCGCAATAATAGAGAGTGAAGCTACATTGATTTAACTCCATAATAAGTAGAAGAACCCACATAGCGTCTTTGTATTTATAAATAGTCTAACCCAAGGTCCGGCAGCCTTTCTAGGCAGCGAGTCAAAACCAAACAAAATGTGAGTATTAAGAGAACGTTTCGGGTCAGTGGTATTTCCATATTTAAAACAGTCTTTTTTGATGAATATGATGCCCCCCAAATCCTTCCCTGTTTAAATGGGGGATACAATAATTAAAGTCGGGTCAACGTGTGCGCTCCATAAGATGTGCAGAATTTGTGCGCAGATTTCTTCGGCCGGAAAATAAGTAAAAACTCAATCAGTTGCTTTAACAGTTAGGTAAAAATACGAAAAATAAAATATTTTGGAATAGTTGAAATTTCAAAAATTCGTAAGTAACGTTTAAATTTAACGATTGAGTAATCGATTTAACGTTTAAAAATCTATTTTCTATTCAAATACGATCCTTTAACAAAATTTCAAAATTAAAAAAAAAATGGTTCAAAAGTTTCGAGAGCTCATTCAAAGTTATTAAATAAAATTATTGGAGTTAGGCAGCAATCAAAATTGGCTAACGATTTTGTTGATATTTCAGGTGCGCTCTCATTAGACTGCACGCCACTGAAGTGGAGATACATATACTGAATAGACTCGGTTCTACAGAATTTTGCATAAATCAATTACACTTTCTTTTCAGAACTCAAGTGAGTTACTTGAAATTATCAAATGGGTCACTCGGTGACCCGCGGGTCATAGGTTGCCGACCCTTGACTCTAACCTAACAGATACCGAAAGTTACCTAGCTAATCCAGTTCGCCGTTAGGTTTTTTAAGTTCATCAATATAAAATAAAATGTTTCTTTTTTTTCTTGCAGCAATTTTGGCAGCCTGGACTACAACCTAGCACCTCCCAAGAGTAATTCATTCGAATTTCTTTGTAATATCAACTATTTGAATATAATTAAATTCGTTTCAGCATAAAACCATTCGTACAATCACCGTACGGTGCCGGTAAACCGGCAACAGCCGTTTCCGGTGATATAGATTCCGGTTTACCATCAGCACAGGTACCGTGGGAAGGTCGAGCAATAGCGACACATAAATTTCGTGTACTGGAATTTACCGCATTTATGGAAGTACCTCGTGACGATAATATGGTCGGTTTAGACAATGGAAATGTAAGGAATATGAATAAGAATCTGGAAGTATTTTCTTATAAATTTTTCTTTTCTTTTTGGGTTTGGAAACAGTACCATAGACACCTTTTCGTGCATATAGGTGGTAAACCAACGTATGCGGATCCCCTACTTGAATCGGTTGAAATAAAACAAATTAGTGATAAATTTCCAGAAAAATCTGGCGGCCTAAAAGACTTGTACGATAAGGGACCACAAAATGCATTCTATTTAGTGAAATGTTGGGCCGATTTGAATACAAATATCGATGAAACGAATGCCTTTTACGGTGTTACCAGCCAGTAAGATTCTTTAAATTTCTATAGATATTTTCTTTGTTTTTGGTAAATCCCTATTTCGTTCTTGAATTTACAGATACGAAAGCAACGAAAATGTTGTCATCACCTGTTCGACGAAAGTGTGTTCGTTCGGTAAACAGGTGGTGGAAAAAGTGGAAACTGAATATTCACGATTGGAAAATTCACGTTTCTATTATCGCATCCAACGGTCACCAATGTGTGAATATATGATAAATTTTATACAGAAATTAAAACATTTACCCGAACGTTATATGATGAATAGTGTTTTGGAAAATTTTACAATATTACAGGTTGGAATTACCCCCTTTTTCCCGAAATTTGATTCACTAATCAACCGTTTTTTTTAATTTATTTTTAGGTAATATCGAATAAAGAGACTCAAGAGACCCTATTGTGTATAGCCTATGTGTTTGAGGTGGCTGCCTCAAATTGTGGTACACAACATCATATATATCGTTTAATAAAGGAATAGCAGCCAACCGATGAATCGAAAATTATTGAAATAGATCAAACAATCGATTCACGATTAACGAAATTTATTGTTAAAGATTTTCCATTAATTTGTTCGTCACCGGCCGATAACGATAATGGTTTGATACCATTTTTGGCGGCTTATGTTGCGCCGACTAAGAAGTCGATAACACCACCAACGACATGTCACCAACAATTTCAACAATTATCTCAAAAAATGGAAAATCTTCAGTAATTTTATTTTGATATTTTCATTTCCATCCAATTTCCTCTATTTGTTTTTTTTTTTTAATTATTTATTTTATATTTTAAATCGCCTGATGTACGTACTAATTCCTCTTTTTTATAATTTTGTGAGAAGACAATTGTTTAGTTTAAAATAGAAAAAAAATCCCCAGAACCTTTTCAAAGAAATTTAAAAATAATTTAAGAAAATCTATATCTCTCTATTCATCAATAGTGCCTACAAAATCACAATACTAGTTTATAGTATTATTAGATATTAAATATTTAATTAAGTATTCAAGTAAATGATAAAGAAAATTAAGTAAAATTCTTGTAATTAATAAGACAAAAAATAATAATACTGAATAAGAAAATACTATCCCATACGAATTTTCAGTATATAAAATGTAAATAATATCAATTGATTTTAGAAAATGTTTATTCGGGCTATCAATTTAATTTTGTTTGGTAAAAAAAAAACCCCGAATATGTTTCGATTTACATAGTTATTATTATCCGAATGTAAATCTGGTATAAGTCAACCTGAAAATATAAATTAAAAAATTTAGAAATTGTATCGCATTGTATTTGATAAATTTTCCCGAAGAATATACATTCGGATATTAATATTTTTCTAGACTAAACGGAATAAAATATCCCGTTAAAAAACATCAGAACTCTATTTTATATGATTTTCGAACTAAGCAGTAAGTAACATGGGTTTCCCTACGACCTTAAATTATAATCTAGGAATATATCTAGAAATTGGGGTAACCTTAATATAACAATAAATTTGTCTATAGATCGTTGAAATCAGATTTCCAAGGATAAATGTACTGACCAGAAGTATGTGTACTAAAAGAGGACGAAATAACTACAAAACATATAAATCTATACTAAATAAATTAATACGACGAAAACAATTATTTTAATATTAACATAATTTTACAAATAATTAAATCTTAAATTATTAAAAGCGATTGATTAATCCGATGAGAATTGCTTACATAAATACAATTTAATGGTGATGATGGACCAGTAAATTCTTCTCTGATCCCACTGTTTTAATAACTATTATAAAATTGTTAAAAATTTACTTATATTTGGTCATGTTCAATAAATAATTAATTAAATAAATTAAATTATTCGTACTATGTTCGTCTTGTTAATTTATTAAGTATCATTTACATGTTTGTTTTACAGTATTCCGACGGAAGCAATTATTCTCAGGATGTAATAGCTCCGTTGATCGGATATTTTTAAATACTTGGTGAAGAGCTAACTATATTTCAGAGAATTTTTATTTAGTCTAATAAAGCAGTTTCACGCACTAGTAGAATCGCGTAGGAGTAAGAACTTCAATAGGTGTTAAAAATCGGTATGGATATTTCCGTATACTAGCTGAGGAATACCAGTATATTCGTTGAATTTTTAAAAAGAGCAGTCTGATGAGGAATAAAAGAAATGTATATTGAGATTAAAATACGATAAATGGGATCGTCACGTGAGATGAAAATTCGAAATAACACATCCCAGGTGGTTTAGAAATAATTTGTACGCTTTCACCCACTGCAGCAACTCGTATGTTGTCAGATTGCTCTATGACCGCTCATTTTAATACTTAAATTACAATATTTCTATACTAATTCATTGAATTGTCAAGTTGTCACGGAGGTCTGAGGTTAGAATGACTATATCTAATTATTGAGAGAACTGGTCAGCCTAATATTCGTCCTTGTAATTCGTAGTTGAAATGTAAATCATCCCACAACACAAAACTAAAAATGGGTAGAACTTCTTCACGGGAATGTAATTTTTTAATTAAGTTACATCCCAAATCAGATAAAATTATCCCGAAAATCTGATGTTAATGTTTCAATAAATAAAATTAAAATTACATATACTTTGAATCGAATTATGGATCATGCCAATAAAATCTTTCGTCCAATGTTCCAATAACACTTTATTACCTTCACTAATTAAACACTTTCTTCACTATTTAATATTTTATTAAATAAAATAGTACAATTTTCACGAATAATTCTTGTTGTAGAATAAAAATGAACTGACAATTGACGATTTCCCGCCTTAATATTTATTCTAGTACAAAAAGAACCGTTTAACAAAAGTACCACGGCCAGCTTGTAGCACGGTTTAAATAGGAATTTTACAACATATCCTTGGTAGAATTTTCTGTTTAAATTTACCAGATATGTTAGTAATTAATTTAGTCTGTTTTCTGCAAACAAAGGAATATCCTCTTCCAGATATTACGGTGAGATTTATGAATGAAATTTCGAATGGTCGCTATGTCTTTGATAATTCGATAGTAATCTTAGAGCACCGATGTCCTTCGATGGTTCTGCATCGAATTTCATAATTTTGGTTGTATTTGGGCTACGGATTAAATTAAGGGCCTGGCCTCATGGTACAATTAATTTTAAAATAGCATAATGTTATTTGTTCATAATTAAATGTAAAATATTGCGAGACTTTTTAATAATTTAATAATATTTAATTTAATAATTTTATTTCATGATACCTGGTAGTTAGCCGTGAGTCCATTTCGACCTTAATAATTTCCAATATTTATGCTGCGAGTCTGAATTGCGTTCGACCCGGTTTGAAATCCAGAACAGAACGGTTGGCCGTTATAAATATCCTGTTGTACTAGAACTAGACCAAGAAAGGTGACACAATACGAATATTGTAATTAAATAAATTCGAGGAAAGTGGTGGAATTTATTGTTATTCTAAAAAATTTTTTAATTATACTGAAGAAATAAAATATAGTTATAGGCGTCACAGGTTAGACCTTAAGGGGTTGTATATATTATCATTACATGGAATACTTTCATTTCTTGGAATCTATTTAATTAATTAACTATTTTCGGTTCGTTTCTGTAGAAATATGGACAGTCAGATTCGAAATAATTTAGCTAAATCAATGACGATAAGTTTATCTAGGCTGACCAGTTTTTATTTGGCTGACAACTAAATCTTTTCTCGATAATGTTGACAATCCCTGATGAGAATTTTAATTAATTTTTTAGTTAAACGGATTTGAATCCGTTGGATGGAATTCTAATATAAAATTTGTGCATATTTAAAAATATTGGTGCTCTCCGGTGTATATTTCTCCCATTTCACCCTGTTAACTGCAATTAAACGATCCGAATTGATACTCAACATAATGAATAAATAATACAATAAGAATTATTTAAATAAAAAAATTTGAGAGACGATTTTTCTTAAAAAGGAGCGATATTGAAAATTTATTTAATCCATTAATTTTTAAATAAAAGAAAAATGAATATATTTTTGTGATTTGTTGCAAGTAAAACTAAATAAAATTTTATTACATTTCACCGAAAAAAGATGAAAATATATTATATATAATTTACAAGAAAATAATTCATATATAATTGAAATTATGCAATAAAGTTGTCGCAATAAATCAATTAATATTAGTTTTCTTTAATTAAAATGAAATGCAGAGATACAAGTAGAATTTAGAAATAAAAATGACAATTTGAATATAATATAAATGTTCGATGGGAAAATTAATATAATGCCATTAACAGTGATTAATCATGATCTTCTATAAAAACAAATTGATTAAACTTCACTATATATTTTTATCGAACATTTATTTTATGTAGAGTTTAAAAAATCTATATAATTTTTTTATTATTTCTTTTCATTGAATGAAAAGAATGATTAGCTTAGTTTTTCAAATATAATAAATATTTAAGCATTGTTTTTATTGCGGCGATTATTTTTTTTGATCTCGTTTAAGTTAAAAAAATGATTAATTATTTAGAAGGAAACTGTGGGAACCGACTTTTCTTAAATTGCTTTTAAGTTTTTTTTTTACTTTTATTATATTTAAATTTGACTGTACTAAAATAGAATATTAATTTAATTAATCTATTTACAATTTCTAAGTACTTATAAATTAATTAATTTTTTTGTTTTACGTTCAATAAGTAATCATTATTTTGTTTTCTTAATTTTATAAATGAAATGCTGCTATTTTTTTTTTATAAATATTTTTTTTTTAAAAAAGGGTTTCCATCTAGTTTTAGTATTCATATATTTTTTATTTGATAGAAATTAATAGATTTTAATTTAATTTTTGAATACTTTTATAAAATAAAAATTTAAATCTTGTATTTATATACATATTGATGTACAGTGGAAAAAATAATTAATTGGATAAAAAATTTAAAAGTAATTTTAATCTTATATGTAAATGTAACTAATTTTAATTAAGATATATAAAAAATATATATATATATATATATGAGAAATTTTAAAACCCACTTCTGTGAAGATGGATTTCTTTCCTGTGTTGTTCTTACCGAATCAAACATTCAATAAGTATATCGTCCAAAAATTTCATTTATAAATTAAATTTTTATCCAAATCACTTCCCTGATATCTGAGTATAACTTCTCAGTAACAATTTTTCATCATTTACTTTTTAACAGATTTAATTAGATTTTACTTATATTTAATGAAAAAATTATAATAGAGAAAAAAAAATCAAGAAGAATAATAAAGAGAAACAAAATTAATAAATATCGAATTATTTCATCTTTTTATTAATGTTTGAAGGATAAATCAATAACATCCTTCATTTACATAGTCAGTTGGTTACTTCCCTTTTTATGTCATAAATATATTTCTTAAAGTAATTGGTAGATGAAATTTACATGGGAATATTACTACTGATATATTACCCATCCTTATTATCATAAATAAATTACCCTATTTACCTAAAATCATTTTTAAATAGTAAATCTGAGCCAGAACTATGCTTTAGCTGATAAAAGGGCAACTTTTGAAATTTTCGATTTTTGGCAAAAAACATGGACTATACACTGTCCTTTTTTTTGGGCCATTTTTCAAAAATGCACCTAGGATCCTGAAATTTTGCACAGACATACCTCAGATAAACCTAGATTGATTGACAATAATTTGGGCATGCTTTTTCTTATGATTATTTTGAGAAAAAAAATTTTATTTTCAGTCGGTTGAGAATTAATGAACAGGTTTGCAAAAACAATTAGGAAGTCGGGCATTTCTACATCTAGAGTCCTGAAATTTCGCACAGATACTCTGGAAGGATGTACCATTCGATCCTTATACATTTTATTTTTTCTTACTTAAGAAGTTTTCCAGATATTTCATAAAGCATTTGGTAGAGGAAATTTACAAGGGAATATTACTACTGAAACCCATCATAATTGGCATAAATAAATTACCCTAATTGCCTAAAACTATAATTTAGAACTATGATTTAGGTGATAAATAAGCAAATTTTCTCGGGATTCTGCTAATCCTCCTACATTTTGAACAGAACTATTGTTAATATGTGTCGTACTTATAGTTTCAATTTGGTTATCTCGACATTGAACATACGAGATAGTATGGCAAATTTTAGAATTGGAGCAGCAAGAAGCAGTGGTTACTTTAAACTACAAAATTACGATAATGATCTACCGCCTAATATTTATTATGGGTCCCTAATACACGAGTGTGCCTGATTGGTAGATAGTATGAGAACACCGTTCATATATTAATTTGATCACCGATAACCCACGTCTCCTACTTTTATAAATATACAACAGATATCCTATTTATTCGGAAATGTAGTTTCAGTTTCTTATTAATCAATATTTGGATAGTTAATAATTAATAAAAATACAATTTTCAATTACAGTAGTTCTTTATTTACAAATACAGTCACAAGTGTGTTACTAAAAATTATTATTTGTTATATATATCTTTAGTAAATTTATATAAATTAAAATTAATATATTTTACAGTAAAAAAAAATATATTTAACGAGAAATAAATTTACAAAATGTCAATTAAAATATCGTTATGAATGGTACAATTTGTGCTGATTTTTATAGTTGGATGGCACAACAAAATTGGCTAATTTCCGTCTATCCTTTTCTAAGTACAAATAGATATTTTCTATATTCTAATTCCTAACACATTAGTTACATCATTTTTTATTTTGATAATCATCATTTATAAATATTTATTTATTTATTTATATATAGGCACTAAATAGAATTTGGTTAAATTTCCATTGCTTAATATCATTTTTGTTAGTTAATTAGATAATTAGAGCAATCCCCCTAAAATTTCGGAAAATATTAATATTAGCACAAAAGTAAAATATAATTACAAGTCTTATAAATTAGTTTATTAAGAAACAAAAATTTCTAATTAATAAATAAATACCTAAATTAATTATTTCATTTTTATTCATTCATTGCAAACATTCATATTAATTTCGATTCATACACAACTCAAATTAAAAAAAAAATTACAACTTAAATATTAATTATATAATTTTTTATTTTTACAAAATCAAGGTTTTATCTGGATTTAAAATTGAATATTTATTCAATCGGAAATTTTATCAGCTGAAGGCACTAAAAATTTATTTTGATATTAAAATTGATTAAAAAAAATGTTCATATTAAGAAGCGTTAATAAATCAGTTATTTATTAATAATTCCCTTATTTCGTATTAATAATGTTCTTCGATTGACTAGTTTTTTCTTTTTAAATTAAAAAGAAATTAATTATGTGGTGAATTTGTATCCATTAGCCATTTGGGCATGTTCCTAGTCCCTTATCTTACAATCGTTCATCACCATTATAATTTCCGTTACGGTTTAACGGTTGTCGTTCCTGTGAATCGGTTGGACGGTTTCGTTTGAAGAAGCCACACTAGAATTACATCAACAATTAAAAATTGTAAAGTATAAAGCTAAGTAAATCCATCGTCTACCTTGTACAGTAAATAAATTAATAACAATAATATTATAACACCAGCAACGGCTGATAGCACAACAACCCACAAGGGTATAACGTCCGGTTTTGGTTCCGGTGTCGGTATCGCTGTAACACCAACTTCATGCGTTTTTATCGGCATCTCCTTCGGTCGACCAATATACGGTAATTTTGTTATCCGTGATACAACCATTGTTGATAAATTGGCAGGGATATTTGGAGCAATCTAAAATATAAATAATCCGAATTATATTTGGAATGGATATTGAATTGTTTGTCTTACCAAACGTAGAGTATTTGCTACCAAACGAGTCCGTATTGATATGTAGGTGCTGTGATTGGTGATCAATGGACCAGCTATACAACTAATCATTGCACATTTCGTTCGGTTACATGTTAAGGCACGATTCAATTCCTCTTCATTAAAATCGGTCTGTCTACGAAATCGTGGATACAGTTTGAAACGTTTGTCATCATTAACATTTGTTCGAGTTTGTTGTGTTGATGACGCATGATCATGTGTACTTCCTGTGTAATAATCGGTATCCAAATCACCGCCGTATTCATCCTCGTATTCTTCTTCTTGATTGGTAGCCGTCACACCACCATGCGATTGATATCTGTTGTATCCGGATGATCCAGATGATTGTTGGCCATACGATCCGCTACCACTTTGATATTGTCGATGACTCGTTTGTCCATGTAATTGTCGATCGGCATTATCACGATTCTGTAACGTTCCCAAATCTAACGTTGCTGCCTGAAACGTACCTGATTTATCTAATTGTGTCGCGCCCGTTATTAAACCCGGACGATATGGTTCTCCATCTTGTTGACTTTTCATACGGCTACGACCATGATGTGTTTCATTACTCGATGAACCGGTCGATTGTGTACGAGACGACAGGTGAGATATATCCTGTCCCACCTGACCGTATTGTCCGGTATTTTGACGGTATAAATCAGCTGAAGTGGCCGCATTTCGATTCGATTGGTAGCCGGACGTTGCCGAACCGCTTGATGATTGCCCAGCCGATTGTCTAACCGAATAAGCTGAATGACTTGCTGGATTCACACCGCTCGTATAATATTCCGTGCTACTTTCAACAACCGTTCGACGTCCATCTGAACCGATCGTTATTGTACGATTACTGCTTGCATGGAATCCTTGGCCTTGGCTTTGACCTTGACTTTGACCGGCTCCGCCCTGACCTTGACCTACAAAATAACTGTGTTCATGATATCCTTCCGCATTTGCACGTGCCGCCTCTTCGGCTCGTTGTCGATGGTCTAGTGATCCATCGCCAACTGAATCAGCATATTCCTCCTTGTCCAATTTCAATCGTTCCTCTGCTGTTATTACATGAGTTGACGAACCAGATTGACCAGTCGCTGACCCCTGTTGCGTTGTTACTCCGATTCGTCTCCGGTTACTCGACGTATCCGATTCGCCCGTTCCCATGATGGAAACACGACTTTTCAGATGGCTCTTCCTAACCAACACTGGATCCAATTGTAGGTTATTCGGATTGGCGAATGGAGTTGGATTACATTTAATGTTGCCGAATGTTTCCGCTTGATTCAATAGATACATTAATGCATCACCCTCCGTTGTTGCGTATGGCCATAGTAGATAGATTTCCGATTCTATAATTGTTGATGGGCCAACATTAGTTAAATCATAAACATGTACAACTTCCGGTCCGATATCCGCTTCTTTAGTTGCATTCAATATATCCACATATTCCGTTGCATTGTACAAAACTTCGCTATCGAACGACTGTCCCCTAATCGATAGATCCGATTTAACCCAAATAGCAACATTTCTATGATAGATATTATTGAATGTTGAACCATCCAATTCGGGATTCGTTGAATTTGCTTCCAAGTAGAAATCATAGCTGGGAGCTAGAGCATGTTTTTGGGCCGGCTGCATAATAACATCGAAATGTACCACTTTACCGCCTGGTAGCGGATTACCAACATCACACTTTAATGTGTAGTTGGTGGCTTGCGACGGTGACGTACACGTTATCGGTGTTTCACGACCATCACCGATTTGCTCGATTTTCTTGAAGCTTAAACCTTGCGGAATATTCATAAAGAAACCGGCTTCGAAGGCATCTTCACCGTAATTCGAAATGAGCACGTTGAATTTTATTGGGGCACGAGATCCATGCAAATATTGGTCTAAAGTTCTGAAATAAGGGAATTAGGATCAATAATTTTTTTAGAAATTTGTAGTAGTGATACAACTCACTCGACTTTCAATTGTAAATCCGGGATACAGATGTTATCCTTTCCACAATTTTTCTGTATATTTATTGAATCACGTTGTACCAATCCCTTATTTTGATCTAGCACCGGTTCGAGGACAGCTCGTCGACGACGAGTAACTACAGGTTGATTCGGTTGATTTGAACGTAAATCAAATTTCATTTCAACTTCTAAAGGTGTTAATTTGTCACGGATTCCATCCTGATTTAAAGAAAAAAAATGGATATATTTGTAGGGGTTTAGGATTTAAGGCGTTGTAAATACCGCAATATAAACTCGTTCATGGCGACATTCACTTTTACCTCGATACAATCTCATCGTTGAATTACGAACGTTCTTACCTTCATCTAACAGGAAGAACATACGAGGATTTCTTGGTTTTTTTGCATCCAATACCCATGAGACTTCAATGTCTAAAAGGAAAAATTATGTAATCTTGAGTGAAGCTGCTCCCTTGGAGAATGGGGAAGCGCAAAGGGAACGAACTATAAAATCGGTATAAAAACAAAATCCAACCAGTTTGCAGTACGGCAGAATAATATGGATATTTTCCAGGAAAATACTCGATTGCCCTGGAAAGCGGAACAATTTTGAATAGTTTTGCATGTAAATTTCAGATTTTTAAGATTTTAATCATTTTTCAAATTTCAAATTTCAGTCAAAAATGTAGAATTTTTAATTTCTAAATTACTTTTTAATAATTAATTAATTTTTTTATGGCACATAAATAAATTATGGGAAATATGAAATGAAAAAATGTAAAAACGCAGAAAGTTGCTTTGACAGTTAAGTAATACAAAAATTAAATATTTCGGAGAAGTTGAAATTGTTATAAGAAAAATCAAAAATTCGTAAAGGAAATTCGAATATCGGACATGGCAACATTTGATTCGGATTTCCCGATTATTTTCTTCGGATCCAAAAAATATAATGACGCAGGAAGTTTATAGATTAGTTGAGCAAAAATATAAAAATATCAAAATTAAAATTTTCATACAAAAGCTCTGCAAAAACTTAAAAGCTCCTAGAAAGCTTTATTTTCCAAACCTTTATTATACGTTTTAAAATATATTTTCTATGCCGATAACGATCCTTTAACCAAATTTCAAATTTTCCCAAAAAAAGGCACAACAAATTTCGAAAGCTCACTGAAAGCCTAAAATTTAAATGTCTTTTTATATAAATTCGAATCGAATTTTTATACCATTCATTAAATTTAAATGAAATATGAAATTTTCGCAGAAAGCTTATCCAAACTATTAAAAGCTCAACGAAAGCTCTAAGTTTCGAACAAGTTTTTACGTTAAAAATCTATTTTCTATCCAGATAACGGCCCATTAACGAAATGTTAACATTTTCCAAAATAAAGCATTAAAAATCTCGTTGAAAGCTTACAATTGCTTATTTACGAAAAAATGCTTCAAAAATCTCGAAAGCTCATTGAAAGAATATAAATAGGTATATTAACATTTCAAGGCACATAACTGAAATTTTCAAGAAGAACAATCAGGGAAAATGAATGCCTTCATGATAATTTCCTTCAATTCAATTGAATTCATTAAAGTTTCCGATAAATTTATTTATCGGCGGAAAAAATAAATTTGATTATGAATAAAATATGATTATATTTTAATTAAAAGCTTGGGATAAGCTTGATTGATTATTGATAAAGTTATTAAATAAAATAACAAATAAAATAAGTCGATATTTCAGGTGTGCTCTGCGCCTTCTGCGCATTATACTGCACGCCAGTGTATTATCTTAACCCTGAGATCATAAGAATTCATAAAAATCCAAAAACTCAATATGTCGTATACGGTAAGTGTGCTAAGGACGGCAGTGTAGACCATCATAAACAGACTAGCCGCTTCCCCATTTCTTAAAATAGAACGTACCAATTGTTGATGGCAGATTAAGACCATTATAATTGAGACAAGAATTTATCGATGTGCAGGTCACCGGTTTACGATCTCGGCCTACCGTACAGTTCTTATTATCCAATGAAACTAATTTCGTTTCCGTTTGGAATACTGTACTGGCCACCATGACGGCAACCGGTCGAGATCTATAAAAAAAAATTTAAAATATTATTAAATTCTTTTAATACAAGGAATATTCTTTTTACTTGAAAATAAATACGGCGTCCGATTCATAAGATCCAACAGCCATATCTGGATACATATTGCCATCTAAATCCACACCGCCAGATACGGAGAAACCGAACGTACTTACAGTTGTTGATCCGGATAGACTTTCCGGGAAAATTACTTGAGAATATTTCTCCATTGAACCCTTCGGGGATCCATGATAAATGTAAACGGCACCACGTCCATTCGGCCCATCGTATGGGGCACCAACGGCAAAATCACCATAACCATCCAAATTAATATCGTCTAACGATGTTACAGACAATCCGAACCGAGCTCTTGAATTCTCACCGTCTCGTCGATCAGCGAATTTAAATTTTTCCTATTTTGGGGGTAAATTAGGTTTTATAAGATTAGATTTGATTTGAAAGAGATACGAAAATGCATACATATTTTTCCTGATAGACAACATACACTCGTCCCATCTCATATTTCCCTTCATTATTCGGTACGGTATGCATTGGTGCACCAATAATTAAATCTTGTAACTTATCACCATCCACATCAACCACGGCCAACGAATAACCAAAATATTCACCAATCTGTTCGCCGGTAATGTTCTGTTGATTGGTCATATTCCATGAGAACAATAACACTTTACCGAGCAAACCAGCACCGCGAGGCATTCCGATAGCTACACCTTCCAAGCCATCACCATTAAAATCACCGGTTGCTGTTGAATATCCCAAATATGAATCATCTTCAACCGCTGTACTTTCACCAGTTGCATACACTTTGTCTCGGGGATTATTCAAATTATGTGAATAAGTTTGACCTAAATGGGAGATGGATATGGAGTAGGGTTATTTCATTCCAAATTGTATACGGATTAATTCAAATTAATTATTATCGATTAGTTAAATTAAAATTCTGTATTTTTGGTTAAAATTTAATTAAGAAGAAAAATGTATGTAAGTCATCTCTGTCACCAGCCAGTATGAAAAATTTGAGCAGTTTTTAATTATATGAATTTGAATGATGATTTTTATAAATTCCACACTCCAATAAGCAAAGAAAATAGAATTAAGTTAGTGTATGGTGTCACCTAAATTATGGAATTATTACCAAATTCCTTTTAATCTGCCTTCAACTGTAAGCAATCGATTTAAAATTAAGTTAGAGTTAAGTTGGAGAAAAAGTTATGGCTAAGGCGAGGGAACTCACTGATCTCGAATATAATGGATATTTTTAATGTTCATTTATACTGAACTTTCAAAATAAATAATTTATAGCCGGATTATACAGCATGTATTATTCTAGGATGTCCTTCATTAAGTTTATTTAGGTAAATTTAAGTTAGTCGGTTTGAGTCTGTAGCAGGCTTGCAGTAAAATAATAACTAGAAATATGAAAATACCATACTTTGAGATTGAGACCTGTAATTGTGCCCAGAATCTTTTTTATTTATTTGGAAAAATCTAAGTAATATACCTTGTCGATAGTAAATTAAATTAGGATATTTAAAAAATGAGGATAACTGTAGGGTATACTGCAATAGCCTTTTATTCCAACAAAGTTATGTAGACAATGCACAATGATTTCTAGTTATTATTCTGCTGGCTATCTGAGGTCGCTAAATTTAGAAGATATTTCAAAGGACGATATGCGAACCTCACAAATGTATTTGTTGTATAAAATTTCCTAACTTTTGTACAACAAAATTTTCAAATTCATATTCTCCAAAATTTGTGTTCGAAATATGTAATTAAGCATGTATTCTGTAAAATAAATGTTACCAAATTTCATCAATTTTTACGTTTTAATTATGGGGCTAGCAAAAACAATTATAGCTGATCTGAATTATTTGCCAACAATCCTTTAGTATATTTACTTAAATTAAATTAAATTAATTAATAATTCGGATTAAAATTAAAATTAAATCAAATTAGTAAAATGCAGCCAAGTTTGTTGTTTTTTTTTTTAGTTTACTTGGTTTGGCTATTACATTTTTAGTTGAACGAAATTAATTCCTATTAATTAACATATTTAACATTAAACACAATTAAATAAGTGAAATTTGAACCCATCAACAAATAAATTAATATTTTTTTTAATTTTTAAACAAATTAATAATTTTTCTTTTAGTATTTATAATTTTTTTTTTTCTTTAATTTTTAATTAACGTTTACCTCCTTCTCCAAATTGCCCATATCTTGGGGGTTTATAAGGGTATGCAGCATCAGTGTTAATCGAATATTCTTGTCCTTCGGTTTTTTTTTTATAAATTAATTTTATTATTTCAAATTATTACATTTATTATTATTTTGGTTGGGATTGTGCATATTAAAACGTCACAATTATTATTAAAATTGTGATAGAAATGCACGTTTTGATTAATTTTATTTTTTGTTTTGGTAATTGCGTGTAGGGGTATAGGGTGCAGGCATGTGAAGGAAAAAAAATATAAAATATTTAATTACAAAACAATAAATTAATATTATTTTAATTAAATCTAAACCTTCTCCTATAACTTATTTCTGAGATGGTAGACAGAGAATACATTTTAATTAATTTTAATTACAAATATAGCGGCAACAAGTCAAAATATAATTTATTTAAATATTTTTAAATTGCGTGTTGAATATTTTATTATTATTAATTCTTTTTTTTTAAATTAATTAAACGGAATGGAATGGTATATAGCTAAAACGACCGATTTGATTGACATTCCAATCAAACGTTAAAACAGTGGAGTGCAGTCTAATATATGGCCCAGCTAGTTAAAAATGTTGATTATTAAGTCTTTCTTAGATCGGTATTACAGATATTTCCTCAGATCATTTTTTTAAAAATATTTTCGCCCTTATAAACGCTAAACAAAATTTGAGAGTTAACTTTTTTTATATTTTGGAATCAAAATTGATTTCTAATTTCTAAACCGATTTTAAAAATAATTGAAAGACTTCTTTCTCCGAAAATTGGTTGAGAAAGAGTCCCGTAAATTAAGATTTAATTTATTTGAAATAGATGTGGAAAATTAAAAAATTCGGGGAATAACCATTTCCCTAAAATATGGGGGTTGTTTTTTTTAAAAAAAAAATAGTTTGTTTCACAGTTTCCTCAGTGAAGCCTTGGGTTTAATTTTCTATAATAATTTTTTCAGATTCCTTAAGAAAATTTGCCGGAAATTTAATTTTTCCATAAGAGTGTCAGAAGTTCGATTTTTTGGCCAAAATAAAATAAATTTTAAAGCCGAAGATTTTTAAAAAAAAATGTTGTGTATTTTTTTAAATTAACTTTTTTTCACCCATATAAAATATTTTCAGATATAGACTTCAAAGTTGAAATTTCTTTAAAAAAAGCAAAAAAAGGTAATTTTATTTTACTCATTTTCGATCATAACAGCAATATCACTAATATTATTGGCACTTATTATACCTTAAAATTTTCGTCTGACTCTTCTCTATAACGTACAAACTGATTGGCTGACAATTAAAATTTAGACAAGCATTTATGTGAGGTATGTGCACTCGAGAAAAACCATCAGGATATTCGGATTCTACGGAAAATTCTACTATAGAAAATGTTATCGCCGTTCGTGGTGGTGAAAGTTTTCCAAAATTTGTAGAGCTGAGTTATTAGATTAAAAAATTAAAAAACAAAAAGTTGTCAATTGACCCCCCGATCGTAAAGTGTTGATTTTCTAATTTTCCTTAACAAGTCAAGCTAAGCACCAATAAATTGGCGTATTATGGTATTTTATTTCTACAAGTTTGGAAGTGGATTTTGACATTAATCTTTTTGAATTCAATAAAATTATTTATTTGTTGTCTTTAGTTATAATAGGCCAAGGTGACTTTAAGGTTTCACATCTCAAAATATATATACGAAATTTTCCAGTAAATTAGAACATTTTTTTTCGAATACATATCGAAAATCAGTTCCTCAGGCTCTCAAGGATTATTATAATTAATATTTTAATTTGTATTTAATTTAATGAGCCGCTTTATAATTTATTTTTAGAAACTTTGTATAATCAAGGCCCACTTACTTATCATTTATAGAATTTTAAGCCAGTTCTATATGAAACTTGAAGAACTGTCGACTAAAATGTCGGCAAGCTTTTTTCAAATTTTTAAATTAAAAATTTACGAATAATAAAAGTTTGTAAACACAAATTCAAAAGGTTTGAAAATTTCGACCAAATAATGAAAATATAAAATTTCAACTTTGGCCTTAAAAATAAACATCGCCAAATCCGAAGTAATTATATGATTACTCCGAATTAAATCGGTAGATTTTAATAAATAAAATTATGAAAAATAACCGAACGATGATTTAATTTAATTGCAAAATTATATGAAATTCTCTGCTACTATTTCGAAGATATCTCTACTGGATTGGGATGTCTCTTTTCTACATGACCAAGCTGTCGCTTGCCAAAATTATTATAACTCCAAATTCAATCGGTAAATTTTAATTAAATAAATTTTAAAAGTTAATCGACTGTTGACTTAATATTATTATACAATTTAAAAAAAAAACTCTCTGCTATTGTTTCCAAGATATCTCTTCCACGGTTGGGAAATCTCTTAATAATATAATCAACGCGCCACGTCGCTAGCTAAAATTATTATAACTCTAAATTTAATCGGTAGAATTGAAAAAAATTAATTTTAATAAATAATAATTAAAAGATGATTTAATTCCATTCTTAAATTTGGTGAAATACTCTGCCACCGTTTCGAAGTTATCTCATCAACGGTTGAATTTATCAAATAATCAACGGACATTTGTTAAGGTCATAACTTCTGCACATATCAAGGTGAATTTTACCGCACGCCACTGCGTTAAAAATGATGGTCTGAATAAAAATGCATATTTCTTTGGACACTCTTTAAAACTTGGCAATTAATTGGCTAAAGTGTCGGTTAATAAATAATAAAATAATTATTTGTAGCGGTAATATAAGGCCACCCCCGAGTGTGTTTTATAAGCCGCGGTCAATTGGAGTCGTTACGCTTTTATTTGCAATATAAATTATTTTTACACTTTTCTCTGTCATAATCTATCTTGTATCTGAATGATTTAATTAAAGACAAATTATTTACAATTAAAATTCTCATTCGACCTCTTCAGAAATAATTACTGTACCCTAGCAAAACTCAAGACAATAAATTAGAAAAAAAAAAACATATAATTCTTCATAATCATTACATCGATTTACTAGTAACTTACAATTTGTATACCATACAAATCACATTACACAAAATATTACCCACAATTTAAAATGCATCAATCAATCTAAATTTACTTTAAATAAAATGAATCTAATGAAATTAGAAATTGATAAACTCACCTTGCCAATAAAAGCTTCCGGGCGCTCCAATAAATAATCGGTCACCTTTCTGAAATTAAATTAAATTTATTCAATTTTATGGGTAATTCAGAGGGAAAGATTAGCTAAAAGAAAATGTCCAATTAAATATATTCGTACGAAGGGATTTTACAAATAATTCATCTAAAATAATCTTTAATAAAATTGAGCGGAACAATCCGATTAAAAATATTATTTAGCATTAAAAGAATTTGTCCTAAATTATACAATGGAAATAATAATTTTTTTTTTATTTTTTAATCCAGGTATCCATATTTAGTATGATTAATATTTAGATATTTTTAGCCATGGATACTATATATGGATTTTAAAAATATGAAGATAAATATATCGCAAAGTAAAATCTGAAAATAAACGATTATATGAACACCTTCATGTAATCTAATATTTATATGCACAGTGGCTGACTTATGTTATGTGTAATAAAAAATTGGATGGAAAACCAGCGAAACATGAAAACAATTTATGTACGAGGAGGATTACTAAAACTTAAAAAATTAAAAATTAATATCATGTTTTTATTAAATATTATTAATGAAAGAATAATTAGATTATGGAAGACGTTTCTTACAGAATGCACGAAAATAAATTGGTAAAGATAATTTTTTATAATGAGATTTTCGTTCCGCTACGGGATATCACTATTTTACGTTAATTCTTACAAAACTGAACTTTATTTACCTCAATAAACTCCACTATTAAGATCAACGTGTTACGATTTTTAAATGGACAATTAAGTAGATAATTTATGATAGTAACTAAGAAAGGGGTATACCGACCGCTCTGTCGTCGAAGTAAAATCATTCAACATACCAATATTTGATTGTGCAAAATTACTCATAATACAGTCGACTCTTCCTAAGACAAACTTTCCATAAGATGGTCAATCTATGTTTATTCCAGTGGCATGCAGTCTAATGCGCAGAGCACAAATCAAAATCGTACTCATATTTTCTTGCCAAAAATTTGCTAACTCAAATTATTTCATTTAATAACTTTGAACCATTTTACTCATTTATTTATCAACTTTAGGATGAATTATGAGGTGAAGGGAGAGGTCTACGAAATCTCTACGAAAGCTTGAATGAATTCAATTCAATTGAATTGAAGGTAAATTATCACGAAGGCATCCATAGTTGTTGTTTGCCCTTTATTGAAAATTTCAGCTGTCGACTTGAAATTTGGCATAAGTTATGTGCTTTTAATGACCTTTCGAGATTTTTGAAACTTAATTTTGGGAAAATTTGCAATTTTGTTAATGGTCCGTTATAGAGTTAGAAAATAGATTTTAAAACATAAATAATTAAGTTCGAAACTTAAAGCTTTCGTTGAGCTTACAATGATTTGAGAAAGCTTTTTGGGAAAATTTCATTTTCTTTTTAAATTTAATGAATCAATTAAAAATTAGATTGTAAATTATATAAAATGACATTTTAATTTTAAGCTTTT